>JAWZYT010000555.1:2107500-2110000 GCA_034508575.1 Petrolisthes manimaculis
ATCTTCATCAGTCTATCTTTATCTATTTATCTTTATCTGTCTATCTATCTTTATCTGTCTATCTTTATCTATTTATCTTTATCTATCTATCTTTATCTATCTATCTTTATCTGTCTATCTTTATCTGTCTATCATTATCTATCTATCTTTATCTTTCTATCTTTAACTTTCTATATTTATCTATCTATCTTTATCTATCTATCTTTATCTGTCTATCTTTATCAGTCTATCTTTATCTATCTATCTTTATCTGTCTATCTTTATTTATCTATCTTTATCTATCTATCTTTATCTATTTATCTTTATCTATCTATCTTTATCTGTCTATCTTTATCTGTCTATCTTTATCTATCTATCTTTATCTTTCTATCTTTAACTTTCTATCTTTATCTATCTATCTTTATCTATCTATCTTTATCTGTCTATCTTTATCAGTCTATCTTTATCTATCTATCTTTATCTATCTATCTTTATTTGTCTATCTTTATCTATCTATCTTTATCTATCTTTATTTGTCTATCTTTATCTTTATCTATCTATCTTTATCTTTATCTATCTATCTCTATCTCTATCTATCTTTATCTATCTATCTTTATCCATCTATCTTTATCTATATCCATCTATCTTTATCTATCTATCTCTATCTATCTTTATCTTTACCTATCTATCTTTGTCTATCTATCTTTATTTATCTATCTTTATCTTTATCTATCTATCTTTATCTATTTTTATCTTTATCTATTTATATTTATCTATCTATATTTATCTTTATCTATTTGTCTTTATATATCTATCTTTATTTTTATCTATGTATCTTTATCTTTATTTTTCTATCTTTATCTATCTATCTTTGTCTTTACCTATCTATCGTTATCTCTATCTATCTATCTTTATCTCTATCTATCTATCTTTATCTATCTATCTATCGTTATCTCTATCTATCTTTATCTTTATTGTCAAAGATAGGGAGAGAGAGATAGAGATAAAGATATATATATATATATATATATATATATATATATATATATATAGAGAGAGAGAGAGAGAGAGAGAGAGAGAGAGAAATAAAATCCTGTACTGAACCTGTAAGTTCTCTTCACTGACTATCTACCCGTGTGTGTGTATGTGCGTGTGTATGTATGTGTGTATGTGTATGTGTACATATGTATGTGTGCGTATGTGCATGTTTGTGTGTGCGCACGTCAGTGCGAGAATGAGAAAGAGAGTGAGAGAGAGAGAGAGAGAGAATGTGTGTGCGTATGTGTGTGTGAGTAGGAAAGTGATGTATCTCTCTCTCTCTCTCTCTCTCTCTCACAAACACGCACATACTCACACATACATATGTACACATACACACATACACACACATACATACACACACAAACACACACATACACACACAGACACACACCCCTACCGTACACACCCACACACACACACACACCCCTACCGTACACACCCACACACACACACACACCGTACACACACACACACACACAGACACCGTACACACACAGACACTGTACACACACATACACACACACACACACCGTACATACACACATTCCTCACACCAATCTCTTTACTTCCCTCACTGTCTACGTCTAAACTACAATTCCTAGAAACTTATGCTTAGTTTCATTCTAAGCAACAACTCTTCCTCTTTCCAATGAGACTATCCACAGCTGTCTAGGACTATTCGTTACAAAGATATCACCTCAGGAATACACATATGTCATTTATTTTTTGGCAACACTCCACCATCTCAACCCCACACGGCTCACTCACGCTCGCTCGGCCCAAAAAATAAATGACATATGTGTATTCCTGAGGTGATATCTTTGTAACCAGTAGTCCTAGACAGCTGTGGATAGTCTCATTGGAAAGAGGAAGAGTTGTTGCTTAGAATGAAACTACGTATAAGTTTCTAGGCATTGTAGTTTACACGTAAGTAGTGAGTGAAGTAGAGAGACCGACAGAGAGAAATGTGCGTGTACGCGTATGTAAGAGAGAGGGATGAAAGTTACATATGTGTATTCCTGAGGTGATATCTATGTAACCAGTAGTCCTAGACAGCTGTGGATAGTCTCATTGGAAAGAGGAAGAGTTGTTGCTTAGAATGAAACTAAGTATAAGTTTCTAGGAATTGTAGTTTACACGTAAGTAGTGAGTGAAGTAAAGGGATTGGTGGGAGGAATGTGTGTGTGTGTGTGTATGTACGGTGCGAGTGTGTGTGTGTGTGTATGTACGATGGTGGTGGCTGTGTGTGTACGGTGTGTGTGTGTGTGTCTTTGTGTACGGTGTCTGTGTGTGTGTGTTGGTGTGGATGGACATGGGTGGAATGGGTTGGTAAAATAGGTGTGTATGTCTGAGAAAGATTGATAATGGAAGGAGTGTTGATGATGGGAGATAGGAATGGAAAGGAGGAAGTGTGAAGTAATGGGGGTAAATGGGAACACACACACACACACACACACACTTAGAAAGGAGTGGGAGAGAG
>JAWZYT010000556.1:0-140837 GCA_034508575.1 Petrolisthes manimaculis
GAATATGAAGGGAGGGGGAGGGGGGGAGGAGGGGGGAGGAGGGGGGTGGGGGGAGGAGGAAGGGGAATAACAGGAACATTAAGGAAACACTTCAATGATTCGTGTTCTAAGACTTGAGACAATAATATAAAAGAACCAATAGATAGAAACATTAGGAAGGAAAGGAATGAAGGAGAGAAGGGAAGAAAGGAAGGAAGAAAGGAAGGAAGGAAGGAAGGTAGGAAGGAAGGGAGGAAGAAAGGAAGGTAGGTAGGAAGGAAGGAAGGAAAGAAAGGAAGGAAGGAAGGAAGGAAGGGAGGAAGGAAGGAAGGAAGGAAAGGAGAGCACAGAGTAAAGGTGAACGAGTTAGAGTTTTTTTATATATGAATGTGTGTAAAAATATTTTCCCTCTTATTATTATTCGGTATTTTACATACATAATATATAAGAGAGAGAGAGAGAGAGAGAGAGAGAGAGAGAGAGAGAGAGAGAGAGAGGAGAGAGAGAGAGAGAGCACTGCTGTGGTCGACATCTTTCGCTTCGTTGGTTGCCACTAGGAGAAAAGAGAGAGAGAGAGAGAGAGAGAGAGAGAGAGAGAGAGAGAGAGAGAGAGAGAGAGAGAGAGAGAGAGTAAGGACAAGCCCATGGACAGAGACATGAAAAAAAAAAATAGTGAAATAGAGAAGGCAGAGAATGAAGATAATTTGAGATAGAAACAAAAGCGATAGAAAGAGATAGAAAAAGACAAATAAAAGAGAAGGAAAATAGAATAAAGAGTTAAGATAAAGAAAGAGGAAGAAGAGGACAATAGGGGCAAAGGAAAAGAAGGAAGAAGAAAGAAGAGAAAAGGGAAAATTAAGTGACAGAGGGGAAGAGGAGAGGGAAAAGGAAGAAAGAGGAGGAGGAGGTGGAGGTAAGAGGGAGAGGGGAGTAGAAAGGGAGAGGGGAGATTGATGAATGGTGTAGGGAGGGTAGAGGGGAGGGGAGGGGGAGATGGGAGGGGAGAGGGGAGGGGAGGGGAGTGATAATGAAAACGTGAGGGGGAGGGGTTGATGAAATGAAAGCGTGGGGAGGGAGAGAGGATGATGAAGGAGGGGAGGGAGGTGATAACGAGGGAGGAACTTAATAATGATAAATGGAGAGAGAGAGAGAGAGAGAGAGAGAGAGAGAGAGAGAGAGAGAGAGAGAGAGAGAGAGAGAAGAGAGACGAGAGAGAGAAGAGAGAGAGAGAGAGAGAGAGAGGAAGGTGGTGGGTGACGAGGGCATGAAAAGTGGCCCAAAATATAATAATTAATAATAATAATAATAATAATAATAATAATAATAATAATACGAATCACGATAGTACTACTACTACTACTACAACTACGGTACTAAAAAAAAAAAAATAACAATAATAATTAGTGACATAAATCGATTTGTTTTCAATTTCTTTCTGCAGCTTCTATTTTTTTCAGTCAGTCATTCCATATCAAAATCTATCTGTCTATATTTCGTTTCTGTCGTTCAGTATTAAAAAAAAAATTTCACTCCACACGAAAAAACTATCAATTCAAACAGAAAAAATGTGTGTGTATTAAACTTGATAGACTGTTCAATATAAAAAAAAAATACACTCCACACGAAAAACCTATCAATTCAAACAGAAAAAAAAATGTGTGTGTATTTACTCGATCGACTGAAATTATACACTAAGGAATTAATATCTGTGGTAATGCTTTGGTACTGTCAATAAATGTGTATAATGGGGCTTGGGATAGATCTGTGTTGTGGGTGTGGTTGTAGTTGTGGTTGTAGTTGTGGTAAGGTTGTGGTGTGGTTGATGTTGTGGTATGGGTTGTGCTGTGGTTGAGGTGTAGTTGAGGTGTTAGTGTGGGTGTGGTATGGGTGCGGTTGTGGTTGTAGTGTGGTTGTGGTTGTGGTGAGGTTGTAATGTACCTGTGGTGAAGCTATGTTGTAGTTGAGGTGTGGTTGTGGCATATTTGTGGTGTGGTTTGTGGTGAGGTGTGGTGAGACTCAGTGTTCTAAGGTATGGCAGAGGTATGACCCGAATGTGACAGATATGTGACCGTAGAGGAGGAAGGAAAGGAAGGGGTAGGTAGGTAGGTAGGTAGGTATATGGTCGGGATGTGGTCGGGGTGTGGCCGGGGTGTGGCTCAGAGGGGAAGGGTAGGACGTGCTTAAAGGGGTGAGTGTGTTAGAGTCTCACGCCGGTAGAAAAGAGAGAGAGAGAGTGAGAGAGAGAGAGAGGGGGGGGATTAGAGTGAGTGAGTGAGTGGACTAGTGAGAGAGAGAGAGGAAAGAATGAAATGAGAGTGTAGGTGAGAGTGGGAGAATGGGACTGATACTTAGACAACGAGATAGATAGATAGAGAGATAGAGAGAGAGAGAGAGAGAGAGAGAGAGAGAGAGAGAGAGAGAGAGAGAGAGAGAGAGAGAGAGAGAGAGAGAGAGAGAAAGAGAAAGAGGGAATGAGAGGAGAACGAACAGAAGACAAAATACGCAAGAAAATAAATGACTAAGGACAGCAGCAGAAGAAAAAAAAAAGACAATTGAAAAGGAGTGAAACAGACGAGAAAGAATCCTACTGTGAGACGAATATACAGAGAAACAGACCAAGGATAAAACGAAGACGAAATAAACATGATACAGAGACGAATGTATAGATAAATAAACCAAGAATAAAAATAAGATGAAAATAAACCTGATACAGAGACGAATGTAAAGAGAAACAGACCAAGGACCAAAACGATGACGAAATAAACATGATACAGGGACGAATGTATAGAGAAACAGACAAGAACAAAAATAAGATGAAAATAAATGATACAAAGATAAGACGAAATAAATAATGATACAGCAACATGAACTCGATAAACTGAAATGGAAAAAAAACGCTACTGGTAAATTCATCGAGTAAAAAAAAAATACGCTGAAATTTCTCTGTAGCACAAAATGTAACACCTGGTTAAAAAAAAAAAAAAAAAAAAAAAAAAAAAAAAAAAAAAAACGTAGCCTGCCTGAACGACACGACGAACCTATTTTATTTACTATTTTACACAACTCACCTCATACATACATACATACATACATACACTCAGTAAAAACGTGAGGAAACGTAAAGGGTCTGAATCTCGGTAATGGACATTTTTGAAGCCTATGCCCATTACATAAAAATAAATAAATGAATAAATAAATCGTTCGCAGTACATTACGGTATATATATTTCTTAGTCTCGGGAACGGATATTTTTGAAGCATATATACTGTATGTCCATTACAAAAAAAAAAAAAAAAAAAAAAAAAAAATCGTTCGCATTACATTATAAATTTTCTTCCTTTGTATTTGTTTAATCTTTTTTCTTCTATATAGTGTCTTGTTTATTACACGGTTACACGGTCTCTTTCTTCCTTAATTAATTGTATTTCCTTAGCTGTCCCTTCCTCTTTCTTTATCTTATACCTTCTTTGTATTATAATTCTCTCATTATTTTCATTGCCTCCTTCTCTTCTTCCATCTCTCCTTACTCCTTCATTCTCCCTTTCCTTTTCTCTTTATCATTCCCCTCCCCCCCCCCCCTCCTTATCTCTTTTCGGTTATTTCTACTTCCCTCATTTTCTTTCCCCGTATTTATGTTTTTTTTTTTGTCCTCCTCCTCTTCCTCCTCCTCTCCTTCTTCCTTCTCCTCCGCCTCCTCTTCTTCTTCCTCCTTCTCCTCCTCCTCTTCTTCTTCTTCCTCCTTCTCCTTTCTCTCCACATTTAACTCGTCCTTCTTCCCTCTTACTATTCTTTCCTCTCTATGTATCTCTTCACTCTTCTCTCACTCGCTCCACTCACAGCCTCTTCATCCTCTCCTCCTTCTCCATTCACATACTGGACACACACACAGAGGTAGAGAGAGAGAGAGTGAGAGAGAGAGACACAGAAAGAGAGAGAGACATACACAGAGACACACACAGAGAGAGAGAGACATACACACAGACACACAGAGAGAGAGAGACAGATAGAGACAGAAACAAAAAGAGAGAGAGAGACAGAGAGGGTGGTGGGTGGGATGACTGTGGGTTGGGATTTCACGGTTGGTGGGTTCGGCCCCCGCTGACACTAAGCTCACACCGCTAGCTGACTACATCCACCACCCACCCCCACCTCACCCCCCACCTCACCCAGCTTCGGCTTCTTATATCCATTTTCACTTTTCTTCGATGCATTTTTCGGTCATCCTCTTCCTGTTTTGTTTTTATATTGTGTGTGTGTGTTTTATATTGTGTGTGTATGTGTGTGTATTTTATTTCTTTTGTGTGTGTTTTTCTTGTGTGTATGTTTTTTTTTTTTTTTTTAATTTCTTGTGTGTGAGTGTGTGTGTTTTCTTGTGTGTGTGTGTGTATTTTGTTTCGTTAATGTATTCCTTGGATTTTCAATTTTCACTTCCCTTCTTTTTCAGATTGTCCATCTGTTCCTTCTTATTCTAGTTGTCCTTCTTTCCAATTGTCCTTCCTTTCCTTCTTCTTTCTTGTTGTCTCTCCTTTCCTTCTTTCCAGTTGTCCCTCCTTTCCTTCTTCTATCCAGTTGTCTTTCGCTTTCCTTCTTTCCAGTTGTCACTTCCTTTCTTCTTTTGCCAATTGTCTCTCCTTTCCTCCATTTCCAGTTCTCAATCCTTTCCTCATTTTTTTTCCTTCGTGTACGTTGTCCCTCGATCCTCCCAGTCTCGTATCAAGGGGGAGGTAAAAAGGTATCCAAATTGAACTAACTAACTATAAAGCTGCCCATTAATAGCATCAAGTAAAATTTTATACAAAGATAGATCACCGAAATAGTCAACAACATTTGAGGAGATTATAATTTACACCCACTACACACACACACACACACTTCTTATTTACTGAAAACGTTGCACCGTAAACAAGTAAACGAGAGAGAGATGAGACTAGCGGCCAATCAGCGCGCGACAACTGGCCCCCGGGACAGCCAATCCCTGCCATGTAAACAGACACTGGCCACCAATGAGGCTCTCCCACGCCACCTATAAACAAGGTCACCAGCCAATCAGCGAGTAGCAGCAGATCCAGCGCCAAATTTAAGACCCCATTGTTTTATTTTTATATATTATTATTTATAGTATTTTGAGAGAGAGAGAGAGAGAGAGAGAGAGATGCTGAGGACTAGTTAGCTTCAGACATACAGAGAGAGAGAGAGAGAGAGAGAGAGAGAGAGAGAGATAATAGAGTATAGGGTAGTAAAACATGTGAAAACCAAAATATTTATCTTTTGTATTAAGGAAACTCATGCAAGACTGTTCCCAAATTCGCGTGTGGTGTATAAAGATGGTTCTGTCACGTTCTTACGGTAAGGAACTCAAACACAACTTTTATATAATAATTAATGAATAGATACACAAACTCTGGATAGCCAATTGCCTCCTTTTTCCTGATGATGAATGTATAGTAAGTGTTCTTTCATATTTCTCTCCTTGTTCATGGGGACACACACACACACACACACACGCACACATACACCAACAAGACACACGCCTACCTGCAAAACACACCACCGGCAAAATATATACACACTTCGGCAACAACACACACACACACACACACATACACACACACACACCACCGACCACAACAATCCAATCGACATAAGACTACTTCGCCAACACCACCACCACCAATATATATACCACAACCACCACCACTAAAACCACAAACCGTCGTAAATGGTAATGTTAATCCTCTCTCTCTCTCTCTCTTTCTGTGTGTGTGTGTGTGTGTGTGCGTGTGTGTGTGTGTGTGTGTGTGTGTGTGTGTGTGTGTGTGTGTGTGTGTGTGTGTGTCCCTCTCATTCGTCACCCTCCTGGCCACCACATTGAGGGCGTCATGACCATGTACACTACGAGGGGCTAATGAAATAAAGTTCCCCCTTGAAGTCCTCAGTAGGTCAGACAATGCAGCATCTCTCTCTCTCTCTCTCTCTCTCTCTCTCTCTCTCTCTGTGTGTGTGTGTGTGTGTGTGTGCCGCCAACTAGTCCTCAGCATCTCTCTCTCTCTCTCTCTCTCTCTCTCTCTCTCTCTCTCTCTCTCTCTCTCTCTAAAGCATCCATCTCTTACCATCACATTCTTCCTCCTCCCAGCTCTCATTTCCATCTATAGACATCACTCCTAAACCAGGAATAAGTAACTCTTCGTAGTGGCAGGCAAAGTTCACAACACATCCTGACTCTTCCTACTTCATCCTGACTCTTCCTACTTCATCCTGACTCTTCCTACTTCATCCTGACTCTTCCTACTTCATCCTGACTCTTCCTATACTTCATCCTACTGCCATCAACTACTTTTATCACCAACTCTCTACTGCCACTTAAAAGATTACTTACCCTCCATTTTCTTCTCTTGTAATGTCCCTCATGTGTCGTGTCAACCCCCCCACCCCCACCCCCCTCCCCCACTCCCTCCTCTTTCTTGCCCCACACCTTCTCCTCTCACTGACTCTCTCTCTCTCCCCTCACTCCTTATTGTCACTCCCCTTCTGTAATGCCTTTTATGCCCTCCAGTGAAATCCTCCCCCACCCAACCCCACACTCCCTACCCTAGTTCACACCCTCACCTACCTACATCTCCTTTCTAGGCTTCTCTCTCTCTCTCTCTCTCTCTCTCTCTCTCTCTCTCCGTTTCCGCAATAAACGCTCTTGCCTAACGAATCTATTAGACTTTTTAAATGACATTTTTAACGAATATGATAAGAGTAAAGCAGTAGACATAATTTATCTTGATTTCCAAAAAGCCTTTGACAAAGTTCCCCATAAACGTTTAATAACTAAATTAAAATCTCACAGAATCCAAGGCGACACCGTAAGATGGATAGAGAACTGGCTAAGAAACCGTAAACAACGTGTGGTAATAAATGGTAAATCATCTAATTGGACTGGCGTTACGAGCGGGGTGCCACAAGGGTCTGTTTTAGGCCCAATCCTTTTCCTAGTTTACATAAACGACATAGATGAAGGTCTCTCATGCATAATATCGAAGTTTGCAGATGACACTAAAATTGCAAATACAGTACTCACTAACGCACAAACTAAAGAAATGCAATATAATCTCGATAAATTGTCGAATTGGGCGAAAACTTGGCAAATGTCCTTCAATGCAGATAAATGTAAAGTACTCCATATCGGACATCGTAACGTAATTGCAAACTACTCGTTAAATGGTAATCAAATTAAAAGCGTGGATCAAGAGACAGACTTAGGGGTCACAATATCAAGTAACCTAAAACCCAGTCAGCAATGTACGGAAGTAATTAAGAAAGCAAATAAAACTATCGGCTTTATTGGCAGAGCATTCGAGTATAAGTCTAAAGACACAATCCTCACTTTGTATAATTCCTTGGTCCGTCCCCTTATGGAATATTGTGTCCAAGCCTGGTGCCCGTACTACCAGAAAGATATAGTAAAATTGGAACGAGTCCAACGTAGAGTTACTAAAATGATACCATGTCTACGAAACAAAACGTATGAAGAGCGGCTAAATAAATTGAATCTATTCCCATTAGCACAACGTAGATTGAGAGGCGACTTAATCCAGGTATTCAAAATAATCAAAGGCATAGACAATATGGACTGCAACAAATATTTCAATATCGATCAATCAAACTACACGAGAGGTAATGGCTGTAAAATCATAGGTAAATCTTTTAACTCACACGAATCCAAGAATTTCTTTTTTAACCGAGTCGTCAACTTATGGAATGGGCTTCCCCGTAACGTAATAGAATGTAACACAGTAGATAGCTTCAAACGTCGCCTTGATAAACACCTTGCATCTAATCCCCGACTTTCGATGTTTACTAATGAATAATTTTTTGCCCATTACAGGTGGCAAGTTAGCCAAATTTCAACTACTTTCTATCTTTCCTATAAAATTTCCTTGTGGAGTTTTCTCTACCAACTCCACAAGGTTCTGACTCCTAACTTTATTTCCAGTACGGCTAAGGCCAGAGGGATTGGAGGGTGGGGAGAGAGCCTTCTACTTTGCTATCCTTACCTACGACTATCACTGGGGAGATATTCATTCTCTACCAGTAACCTTCTAATCAGATCACCCCGTGTGGACCGTAAGGTCTGTTGTGGTCTGTGATTCTATGTAACTCTATGTAACTCTCTCTCTCTCTCAAAACTCTATCCCCATCCCTATCACCATCACCACCAACACGAACAACAACAAACATCTTCACCACCACACACTTTCATCAACCCTCACCTCGCCTCGTTACATATATATGGGAAAACAATGCATCTTCTCTTTGCCTTCTCTCGTTCTCTTTACACAGCAGGTGAGAGAGAGAGAGAGAGAGAGAGAGAGAGAGAGAGAGAGAGAGAGAGAGAGAGAGACAAGATTTCACACTGTACTTCTTTCCTTTCTTTGATTAATTGATAGAGTTTAATTTAATTTGGTGATCTATAATGAAATGGAAAATATACTGTACATGTTGTAGTAATGGTAGTGATAGTATTGGTAGGTAGTGATAGTAATGGTAATAGTAATAGTAGTAATAGTAATAGTAGTATAGTAGTAATAGTAATAGTAGTAATAGTAATAGTAATGTTAATAATAGTAATAGTAATGGTAGTAATATTAATGGTAATGGTAGTAATAGTAATGGTAATGGTAGTAATAGTAATAGTAATGGTTGTAATAGTAATAGTAATGGTTGTAATAGTAATGGTAGTAATAGTAATAGTAATGGTAGTAATAGTAATAATAGTAATAGTAATGGCAATAATAGTAATAGTAATGGTAGTATTAGTAATAGCAATTTTAATAATAGTAATGTAAATAAACACATCTTTCACTCTCACGACTAATCCACAAGGTGAATAATAACATGGCATAGCGTCAGACAAACATACTATTATACAACACACACACACACACACACACACACACACACATATATACATTTACCCATCGCATTGCATCGTGAGGGAGGAGAGTAAGGGGTGATTTTTGTGAGGGTGGGAGTAAGGGTTGAATATTGTAAGGGTGGGAGTAAGTAAGGGTTGATTTTTGTAAGGGTGGGAGTAAGGAGAGACTAATTTTATTTTTATTTTTCTTCTTTTTTTTCGTCTTTTTTTTTCTTTTCTTCTTTATTTTTCTTCTTTTTTCATCTTCGTTTTCGTTTTCTTCTTCTTCTTTTTTTTTTTCGTTTTCTTCATATTCTTTTTCTTTTTTTTCTTCGTTTTCTTCTTTTTTTTTTCTTTTTCTTCTTTATCTAATGCAGAGAATCTAGGGAACGTTGAGAACAGGTTATGTCTTTCACGAGCAGACACACACACACACACACACACACACACACACACAGACAGACAAACAAGAGAGAAAAGTTGGGGACAGCGAGAGTCAGTCAGAGAGAATGATGCCACCTTTTCTCTCTCTCTCTCTCTCTCTTCTCTTTCTTTCTTTTTTTTTCTCTCTCTTCTCTTTCTTTCTTTTTCTCTCTCTTCTCTTCCTTTCCTTGTGTTCTGAATCTGATCTCCTGTCTTCTTCTTCCTCCTCTTCTTCCTCCTTCTTCCTCTTCTTCCTTTTCTTCCTCCTCTTCCTCCTCCTTTTCCTCCTCTTCCTCTTCCTCTTCCTTCTTCCTTTTCCTCCTCTACCTTCTTCCTCCTTCTTCCATTTCCTCATTTATCATTTTTTTAATTTCTATTCATCTTCATAATATAATTCCTTTGATCTTTCTCTTTTTCTTCCTTATTTCTTCCTTATTTCACTTTCTATATTACTCCTTATTCTTTCTTTCTTCTCTTCTTCTCTTTTCCCCTCTTCCCTTCTTTAGTTTCTCGTCTCCCTCTTCATCATCGTCTAGTTTCCGTCTCCTCATACTTTTCTCCTTTACTTCCTTCCTTCCATTGTCTTCCTACTCCTCTTTCCACTTCTTATTTTTAGTTTCTTCCTCCTCCTGTTTCTGCTCCTTCCCCATACCACTCCTTCCTCTCCTCTCCATCCACTCCATTCATTTCTCCTTCTCCTCCTCTTCCTCCTCCTCCTCCTCCTCCTCCTCCTCCTCACCCTCTTCCTCCTCCTCCTCCTCCTTCCCCTCCTTCTCCTCCTTCTCCCCATACTACTCCTTCCTCTCCTCTTCCTCCTCCTCCTCCTCCTCCTCCTCTTCTTCTTCCTCCTCCTCCCTGTTCCCGACTACAATATATTTTCAGAGACTGGAACAGCGCCACTGTGGCTCTCTCTCTCTCTCTCTCTCTCTCTCTCTCTCTCTCTCTCTCTCTAATCCCCATCTTCTTGTTAACCTCCTCCCCACTAATTCAATTTTCCTTCCTCTCTCTCTCCTTCTTTCCATTAGTGCTTGCTTTATTTCTTCATTCCATCGCTCAATTTTTTCGTTATCTTTATTATATTTCTTCCATTCCTCTCTTCTCTCCTTCCTTCCTTTATTCCTTCATTCCTTTATACCATGCTCTCGTTTCTTTCTCTCCTCTCTTTCTCTCTTCCTTGCTTCTCGTATTCAACAATCCAAATTAATTTTTAGCTTTTAAATCTTATATCTATGTTTTCCATGTGTGTGTGTGTGTGTGTGTGTGTGTGTGTGTGTGTGTATGTGTGTGTATGTGTGTGTGTATGTGTCAGTTAATGTGTGTGTGAGTGTGTGTGTGTATATGTATGTATGTATGTGTGTGTGTGTGTGAGTGTGTGTGTGTGTGGGAGAGAGAGAGAGAGAGAGAGAGAGAGAGAGAGAGAGAGAGAGAGAGAGAGAGAGAGTGTGTGTGTGTGTCAGCTAACAACAATAGGATAATCAGCCACCATCCCTTCTTTCTTCCTACCCTCACTTTTCCATTAACCTCTAACTAACTTATCTACCTATCTATCTATCTATCTATCTATATTTCTATCTTTCTACTCTCTCCCAGTCACTACCTATCTATCTGTCTCCTTCCCATTTCCCTTAACAATTCTATCTATCTGTCTATCCATCTATCTCTCCGTTTATCTCCTTCCCACCTCCACTACTTAACACATCTATCTCTCCGTCTATCTCTCCATATATCTCCATCCCATCTCCCCTACCTCTCTCTTCGTCCATCTCCTTTCCATATTCCCTAACTAACACATCTACCTCCCTCTCTCTCTCTCTCTCTCTCTCTCTCTCTCTCTCTCTCTCTCTCTCTCTCTCTCCATCTCTCTTCGTCTATCTCCTTTCCATATTCCCTAACTAACACATCTACCTCCCCCTCTCTCTCTCTCTCTCTCTCTCTCTCTCTCTCTCTCTCTCTCTCTCTCTCTCTCTCTCTCACCCACCCAGGCCGCCATTGAAGGAGGTGGACCACGGTGACAGTGAAAAGATTCCCTCCGTGCCCCATGAGAGAGGGTGAAGTCAGAGGAATATTTTTCTAACAGAGGAGTATAACGCCAACAGCAGGGAGGGAGTGAGTGGGTCAGTTCAGTTTATAAAGCCACATACATTTACACACACCCTTCCCTGTAAAATGAATATGATGACATTACACACACACACACACACACACACACACACAATGCAGCTCTTTGTCCAATGCACTTGTGATCATAGCAGACCACAACACCATAATGAATACTACTACTACTACTACTACTACTACTACTACTACTACTACTACTACTACTACTACTACTACTACTACTACTACTACTACTATCTATGTTACTACAGCTGTTGGTTGATTAGTTGCCTTTCATTCATCGTTTATTCACTAATAATACTAATAATACTATCTATGTTACTATAGCTGTTGGTTGGTTGACTCTCATTCATCGTTTATTCACTAAATTAGCTTTGAGAGTCATTCATGTTCCCTAGAATCTGACTCACGTTTTTTTTTTTTTTTTTTTTTTTTTTTTTTTTTTTTCTATATTTTGAGTCTTGGATGAGTGAGAGAGATGCTATAAAATCTCCTCTTCCTAGAGATAGTAATTGCCAATCAGGGAACGAACGATCTGTCTTTTGTCTGTCAGTCGCTTTACAAACAAAATATCTAAAACAAAACAAAAGTTACGAAAAGATAGTGAAAAGATATATGTATGATCATTAATGCACCAAGGAAATAAATGGTGATTATAGATAGTGAAGGTGATCGATGGTTTGATGGTGAAATATTGAAGGTGATCGATGGGTTGATGGTGAAATATTGAAAGTGATCGATGGTTTGATGGTGAAATATGTGTGGTTGTGTCCTGAGACTTTCCGTGGTGTATATATATGCCTTGGCAGAGGGATTGAGGTGAGGGGTCCCAACATGTGTCTTCTATAGTTCCTGGCCGAGGCTAGAGTGTGACAGACTGACTGGAAGGAAACGGAGAAGAGTGAGGCAGGCTGGAAGTGAGGCAGGGTAGAATGAGGCAGGTTGGAGTGAGGTAGGGTAGAGTGAGGCAGGCTAGAATAAGATAGGCTGGAAGGAAACGGGATAGTGTGAGGGGGACTGGAAGTGAAACGGGCTAGAGTGAAACGGGCTAGAGTGAGTGGGACTGGAAGGAAACGGGCTAGAGTGAGACAGGCCAGAGTGAGGCAGGCTGGAGTGAGGCAGGCAGTTGGCGCAGGTCCTCACGCACGGCTGCTGGAACTGGCTTGGAGGGAGGGGGGAGGGGGACGGAAGGGCGGAAGGGCCGAGGGAGAAGGAAGAAAAGAGAAATAGCGTGAAATAAAAGAAAGGAGATAGAGAGAGAAGGATAGAGGATGAAAGAATACAACATGGGGAAGAGAGAGAGAGAGAGAGAGAGAGAGAGAGAGAGAGAGAGAGAGAGAGAGAGAGAGAGACTAAGAGGAAACACACACAGGGGAAATGGAGAGAGAGAGAGAGAGAGGGGGGGGGGAATATGGAGACGGATGGAAGATGAGAAGGATGTGATGGAGAAAAATCATATAAAGGAAAATAAGAATAGAAGACGAAATATAAAATAAGGAAAATAAAAGAGTATTACAAGACGAAAAACTAAATATTGAGGAAAGGGAGATTAAAATTGATAATGACAATACAAATGCTATATGAAGAGGTTATAAAAGCAGATATATGTGTTTCTGTGCTTACCTACCTAATCAAACACATCTATATGAAAGTGTTCTAATATTTACAGTGTTGGTGCTGTAGGTGTACAATCACAGTCCAAAATTTTGTATCCAGGTCTTGGTTTAAAAGTTTCGAATCATTTGACACACTATAGTGAACCAATTACAACACAAATGAGTCTTATCCTGTTTCATATTTGCCTGAGCTCAGTTAATTAGTACTCGATCATTCTATTTATTCGAAGCAAGGCTGGATAGATACATATTTAAGGGGAGAGTATACTTTTAATAGATTAGAGTGCCTTGATTCCTCCAAAGTATGCCAGGAAACAGACCCAAATGAAGAAAAATAATGGTATCCTGTTGCCTGGAGTAGTTTGGAGGAATCATAATCTCCAAAAATGTCAAAACTATACCCTCCCCTTAAGATTGTGAGTGTACAGTTGCGAACACATGAAACAGATACACTTCAAAATGACCCTATGCTCAGTGAAGGGCCCCCAATTTCGATGCGTCTGTTTCATATGACCGCTACTGTACATTTTGACAGGTGTTAATGTTCTATAGTAGGTATATATGTTCTATAATATGTATAGTCACTGCTATAATGAACAGGTGTCAGTGTATACATGTATTATTCACTATGTATACATTTGCTCTTTACATAGATGCTAATACATAGACACTATTCCCTTATACATATGAAACTATATAAAGAGGTGACTATACATGTGTAACTATATTATTACTATGAAGGTGTAAATATATAATTACTATAAAGGTGTAAGTATATTAATTTCTATATTATTTCTATACAAGTGGGTGTAACTATATCATTACTATATACGTGTTATTCTCCAAGTCTTAACAGAGAAGTATTATTATATAGGTTATATAGGTGTTACATTACAAGTATTACAAAATAGTTACTTGTCAGGTAATTCTTTTTTGTTATTATTTACACAGAATATATAACGGTACCAGCGTTACTGTACAGTCGGCGGCATAAGTCCCGTCACTTCACCTGCTTCACCGAGACAGGCAGTGTTCATGGACTCGAGAAATACACACGTTTTCTACGCCTAATAATCTCGAGTCTATGAACATCGCATGCCTCGGTGAAGCAAGAGAGGCGACAGGACTTTTGCCGCCGACTGTACACTCGCAATTCAAAATATGTATCTATCTATCCAGGCTTGCTTCGAATAGGCAATATGAAACAGAATAAGAGTTGTGTAATTGGTTCACTAGTGTGTTATTATTATTATTATTTTTTTTACTTTACTACATAACCCAGATAATAAGAAAGAAAAGAGAGAGAGAAAAAAAAGAAAGGAAAAGAAAAGTATTGAAATAAAATAGAAAAAAAGAAAGAAATGTTAATAGAGAAAAAGAATGAATAAGAATTGAAGAAAATAAAGACAAGATATTGAAAAGCAAAAAAAGAAAAACAAAAAAACAGAAAAGAATGAAGAGCGAGAAAGAAACAGATAAACAGAATAAATAAATGATACAGAATAATTATGAAACATGATTAATATGAAACAGGAAATATATGAAACAGGAAATATATGAAACAGGATTAATATGAAACAGGATAAATGTGAAACAGGAAAAATATGAAACAGAATAAATATGAAACAGGATAAATATGAAATAGGATTAATATGAAACAGGAAATATATGAAACAGGAAATATATGAAACAGGAAATATATGAAACTGGATTAATATGAAACAGGATTAATATGAAACATGATTAATATGAAACAGAATAAATATGAAACAGGAAAAATATGAAACAGGATAAATATGAAATAGGAAATATATAAAACAGGAAAAATATGAAACCGGAAAAATATGAAACAGGAAAAATATGAAACAGGATTAATATGAAACATGATTAATATGAAACAGGATTAATATGAAACAGGATTAATATGAAACAGGATAAATGTGAAACAGGAAAAATATGAAATAGAATAAATATGAAATAGGATTAATATGAAACAGAATAAATATGAAACAGGAAAAATATGAAACAGGAAAAATATGAAACAGGAAAAATATGAAACAGGATTAATATGAAACAGAAAAAATAAGCTTTATAATTAGTTCACTATATGTCAAATGATTCGAAATTTTAAAAAAGACTGTGTGTGTGTGTGTGTATGTATGTGTGTGTGTGTGTGTGTGTGTGTGTGTGTGTGTGTGTGTGTGTGTGTGTGTGTGTGTGTGTGTGTATGTGACCAATACAGGTGTTAACGTACTGTATTATGCTGTATTATTAGCTGTCATACACGTGCTACTGTATTATGTACGTATGTATGTATGTATATAGGTGCTGTCATACACGTGTTACTAATTGAATGTTACTGATAATGAAGTGTATTTATATTGTATTTCAGCTGCTATATATACACTTCTTGTTTATTATACAGGACTACAAAAATACAGGTGCTAAAATACAAACAATACAAGTGCTAAAATACAAATGATGCAGGTAATAGAATACAAACAATACAGGTACAAAAATACAATCAATACAGGTACTAAATACAAACAATGTAGATAATAGAATACAAACAATACAGGAAATAGAATACAAACAATGCAGGTACTAAAATACAAACAATACAGTAATAGAATGCAAACAATACAGTGGTTAAATACAAACAAGTATTAGAATAATAATAATACAGTGACAGAATACAAATAATACAGTGATAAAATACAAACAATACAAGTATTAGAATACAAACAATACAGTGATAAAATACAAACAATACAAGTGTTAGAATACAAACAATACAGGAAATAGAATACAAACAATACAGGTACAAAAATACAAAAAATACAGGAAATAGAATACAAAAAATACAAGTACAAAAATACAAACAATACAGGAAATAGAATACAAACAATACAGGTACAAAAATACAAACAATACAGGAAATAAAATACAAACAATACAGGTACAAAAATACAAACAATACAGGAAATAGAATACAAAAAATACAAGTACAAAAATACAAAAAATACAAGTACAAAAATACAAACAATACAGGTACAAAAATACAAACAAAGAATACAGATGCTATACACTTTTTTGTTTACAATACAATAGTACAAACAATAGATGTGTTAAAATACAGGTGGTAGTGAATATACATCTATACATACATCATCATCATCATCAAAATACAAGTGGTAATTAATTAAAATACATACATATACGTATATTATCTACTATGCAGGTATTGCTATAGAGGTTTTATTATGGTGTGTTATTATATATGTAATTGCTGCTATGGAAAGGCTACTATGCAGACTATAAACGTGTTATTATGATATGTTATTATATATGTAGTTGTTGCTATGGAAATGCTATTATGTAGACTATAAATGTGTTATTATTATATTTTGTTACTATATAATATGTAATTGATGCTATAGAAATGCTGCTATGCAAACTATAAATGTGTTATTATTAATATATTAAGTTACTATATATGAAATGGGGTGCTATGGAAATACTACTATGCAGACTATAGTAGTGCTATTATTATATATATTATGTTACTATACGGTATAATATGGAGTCAATGCTAAAGAAATACTATACTTGCTATGAGGACGGTAAAATAAAGTTGTTGTTTTTTATAATATACTGAGATGGATATAATATGAAAAAGCATAATTATGTGAGGGATGAGAAAAAAAAAAATTGAAGGAAAGAGGCGTGAAAGAAGGAGAAAAGCTTGAAGGAAAAGAGTGATATAGAGAGAAACTGGAGAGGAGTAGAGAGAGATGGAGAGAGAGAGAGAGAGATGGAATGAGGAGAGGTGGGGAGAGAAGATGGGTTTGGAGAGGGGAGGAGTGGAGAGAAAAGGGGGGTTTGGAGAAGGGAGGGGTGGACGAGAAAAGGGGGGTTTGGAGAAGGGAGAGGTGGAGAGACGAGATGTGACAGGAGGAGAAATGCTGATAAGGGGCAAATGGCCTGAGGGGGTCGAGAGAGAGAGAGAGAGAGAGAGAGAGAGAGAGAGAGAGAGAGAGAGAGAGAGAGGGGGGGGAGAGAAGGGGGACCGAAGAGAATGGAAATAGGGAAGGGAGAGGGAGAATGGAGTGGCTGGAGGGAAGTAGGAGGAAGAGAGAGAGAGAGAGGGAGAGAGAGAGAGAGAGAGAGAGAGAGAGAGAGAGAGAGAGAGGAACAGTGTAGGTAGAATGAAGACAGACAGAGTTGATCGTGGATGGAAAGTTTCCCATCACTCTCCCTTCCCTTATATTTTCTCTCAGGGGAATACTTAATATTATCTGGCGAGAGAGAGATAGAGAGAGAGAGAGAAAAAAAAAAGAGAAAGAGAGAGTGAGAGAGAAAGAGAGAGAGAAGTGGATAGATTCATACAGGGATAGTTAGAGATAGATAGACATAGGTGTAGGCAGATAGATACATACTTATAAATACATAGATATAGGAAGATAGATACATAGATAGATACATAGAGAGATAAGTTAATAATTGAACAGACACATATTGATATAGAAACCAAATTAGGTAAAACAAATAGACAAACACACTTAGCAGATATAAGAGAGAGAGAGAGAGAGAGAGAGAGAGAGAGAGAGAGAGAGAGAGTGAACGAGTGTGTGTAGGAGGAGGGACAGTAGAGAGAGAGAGAGAGAGAGAGAGAGAGAGAGAGAGAGAGAGAGAGAGAGAGAGAGAGAGAGAGAGAGAGAGAGAGAGTGAGAGAGAGAGAGAGAGAAAGAAAGAGAGGAAATAAACGAGAACGAGTGTATGTACAAGAAGGAGGAGGAGGGAGGACGGAAGGGGAGGGGGGACAGTAGGCAGCTTGGGTAATATATAATTATGTACTCACCTCACCAAGAGACGAAGGGGCTGACGACCTCTTTCTTGGGATTGTCCTTGTAATTATCCGGGTTTACGTAACTTCCAGTCAGTCGTTGTCGTCTTCTATTCACGAGGGGGGTTTTGTTGTTTGGTTTTCTTGCTTGTTTCGATCCTTACTTGCTTGCTTAGGCTACTTGCTTGGTGGATGTAGGAGGAAGGGTTGGTAGTTATTATTTTTGTTGTTGTAGTAGTAGTAGTTGTTGATGCTGTTGTTGTTGTTGTTGTTGGGGTTCTTTGGGAGGGGGTTCGGTTGTTGAGGGAGGGGAGGTTTAGTATTGGGGGGAATAGTTGAAGGGGGGTAGTAGTAGTAGTAGTAGTAGTAGTAGGGCACAACACTGAGGTTATCAAGTAACAATGAGAGGTCGCACTTCACCACCACACTGCTGCTTCCAATTCTCTTGTTGTTGCCGCTGACTCGCTCCCTCACTCAAAATAATAACAATAACAACACGGCGACGACGAAGACACAGTATTATGTAAATTTTTGGCCTGCTGCTGCTTCCCTCTAGCTTGGGGACCTTGGTAGTAGGATGTGGTAGCTGGAGTAGGAGTAGGAGTAGTAGTAGTAGTAATAGTAATAGTAGTAGTAGTAGTAGTAGTAGTAGGAGTAGTAGTAGTAGTAGTAGCTGTAGTAGTAGTAGTAGTAGTAGTAGCTGTAGTAGTAGCAAGGGTGGAGGGGTATGAAAACCCAGCAGCGGCCGACGCCCCTTTTTATTTGTTTTTATTTGTTATGTATTTTGGTATCCCTCTCGCCTACCCATGGAGTCTCTGCCTGCCGTCCTGCTTCACTCACTAGTTCTGGCAAATGGGTAGGTTGCGAGGTGAGCAGGCCAGCAGAGGGCAGGTCAGAGGGAGGGATGGCGCGCGGTTTGTCAGGTAGCGGCCGCTGGCGCAGACTCACGGGGTCTGGAGCTGCCTCGACCCCGGCTAGCTTGTCCCCCACGCATCCTCTCTCGCACGCGCACCTCACCCCCCCTCACTCCTTCTCTCTTCCTCTCTCTCTTTCGCCTCCCTCCCTCTCTTCCTCCCTCTGGCACCCCCGATAGAATGGGGGAAAAAATAGTTTCCCCGTTCTCCCGGTCACCTTCCCTCACTACTAACTGGTGTGATGTGCACCCAAAACTCTTTATTTAAGGCACGACACCGACAGGGTTGTCTCGTTCACCCCGACGGCACACCCCACCACACACACGCATACACACACATATACACACACACACGCCCGACAGTGAGGGAGGAGAGGGGGGAAACGGGGCCAGGACAACCAACCAGGGAAAAGAAGTGGAGCAGGAGGCGAGAGGGAGAGGCAGGGAAGGCAGGCAGGCAGGCAGCTATAGCCAGGAGTAGGAGGACCGGGAGTGGCCACCAACCAACCAACTAACCATGCAACCACTACTCCTTCCTCCAACAGTTTTGAAAGCTTCCGTAGTTGTTACATTCTTTACACCTTCTCCTCCCTTTGAAACATTAAACTGAACTGAAATTAGCCGTGCGTGGCCCATTGAAAGTTGTGGCTGTGTCTGACAACGATAATCATTTGAGAGTGGAGGCACCCTTGTTGAAATACAGTAGGAGGTAAAGTCTTCTACGTGGATTGGAAGGCTACTGATTCCCACGAACTGTACAAGGACAACGACAAGGCAGGCCCTCTCTTTGATCCTCAGACACACACACATACCCTTGTAATCATGTTATTCAATTTTTTCTTCTTGGTGGACGTTAGCTCTTTTTGTTGTTGTTGTTGTTGTTGTTGTTGTTGTTACTATACTACTGACTGACACAAACGGAGTAAGATCCAAGCGTTTAATTTAATGGCAGTGGTGGTGGTGATGATACAGGATTTACAGCAAAGCTACAGCAAACTCTTACAGTGGGTAACAACAATACTAAATTCAGTAGTGGTGGAGGTAGCTAGGTACAGGAGTTACAGAAAGCTACATGCAGTAAACTCGAGTGGGAAATTCAGTAGTGGTGGAGGTAGCTAGGTACAGGAGTTACAGAAAGCTACATGCAGTAAACTCGAGTGGGAAATTATAGGAATACAGAGCAGGGCATGTCAGAGTAGTATATGAGGGAGAAGGTCAGATTACCCCCTTCCTTCCTTCCTCCTCCTCCTCCTACACTCCTCTTCCCTCTCCTGCCTCCTTCTGACCCCCCTTCCCCCTCTCCCCCCTCCCCCCCTCCTCCTCCTCCTACACTCCTCTTCCCTCTCCTTCCTCCTTCTGACCCCCTTCCCCCCTCCTCCTCCTCCTACACTCCTCTTCCCTCTCCTTCCTCCTTCTGACCCCCTTCCCCCCTCCTCCTCCTCCTACACTCCTCTTCCCTCTCCTTCCTCCTTCTGACCCCCCTTCCCCCCGCCCCTCCTCCTTCTTCCACTACTTACCTCACAACTCACTATCCCACTTTGGTGACTATCTTCCTATTTCCCTTTTATATTTTTATTTATGCTTCACCTAATTATTCTCCATTTCCTCTATTTTCTCTTTGACTTCATTTATGTCCTTATATTTTCATTTCTCTCTCTCTCTCTCTCTAGGTAACTGAGACACATACAAACAAACACTGAGGGTCCAAGAGAGCATGCAAGGTGTAGACAGGCGTGGTCCAGGGACAGGTGTAAGGTAAGGTAAGGTAGGGTTGGGTAGGGTAGGGTAGGTTAAGGGGAGGGGAGGGTACAGGGTAGAGTGTGTAGAGTTTATAGTGCTGTCGTTCATCCCAGAAGCTCCAGACAGAACACACACACATACACACACACACACACACACACACACAAGGCACGCACGCACTCACGCACCCACACACACGCCGGATCGATCAGCCGCGCCTCCCTCGTCCACCGGGTGAGGATGCTGCCGCTGCTGCTGCTGCTGCTGCTGCCTCTGCTTCTGCTGTTCCTGCTGCTACACCTCCCCCTTCCTTCCTTCCTACACACACACACACCTTTCACAACAATACTCTACTTACACCTACACTTCCCCTTCTGTTTGTTTTGTTTTTTTACCCGTATCCATCTAGTTGACACCTTATCTATTCCAGCCCAGGCAACCAACCTACCTACCTACTGTACCTCTCACTGCTCTCACCAACATACAATCATACACCTCTCCCTTCCAGTTCCTCTCTTCTGTATGCTTCTGTCTCATCTCCATCCCATCCTATCCTATCCTATCATCTCCTTGTACCTCCATCCTCTATTAATAATCTCTTAATACCTCCATCCTCTATCTATAATCTCTTAATACCTCCATCCACTATCCACCTCCTTATATCTCCATCCACTATCTATCATCTCTTAATACCTCCATCCTCTGTCTATCATTCTTCTTATACATACCTTCATCCTCTCTATCTATCATCTCTTTATACCCTCCATCCTCTCTATCTATCATCTTCTTATATATACCTCCATCCTTTATTTATCATCTTTTAATACTTCCATCCACTATCTATCACCTCTTAATACCTCCATCCACTAATATATCACCTCTTAATACTTCCATCCACTATCTATCATCTTCTTATATATACCTCCATCCTCTCTATCTATCATCTCTTTATACCTCCATCCTCTCTATCTATCATCTCTTATACCTCCATCCTTTATTTATCATCTTTTAATACCTCCATCCTCTATCTATCACCTCTTAATACCTCCATCCACTATCTATCATCTTCTTATAATACCTCCATCCACTATCTATCATTTCTTTATACTTCCATCCACTATCTATCATCTCTATATACCTCCATCTCTCCACTATTCATATAAGGTTACATCATATAGTTTTACGTCATTAGAATTAACCCTGACCTGACCTGACCTGACCTGACCTCACTGCATCACCACCCACCTACACACCTGCTCATGCGCCTACAGTCTTGACTAAAAGAAATAACAACAACGAAAAAACCAACAACAACAACAACAACTGCCTCTAACACATAACAATATATCCACCCACATCACTACTTTCACTTTTATCATCACTATAAATATTATCATCACTATTATATTATCATCATCATTAATCATTTTTATTGTCATTATCAAAATTACCACATCAACTGTTGTAGTAATTTATTGGGTTCCAGGATAAACTAATAAAGGTGCATTCATTTCATTACCACTTACAATAGCCCTACATCAGCATTACCACTCTCATTATCCACCTTCATTATTACCTTTATTACCACTGTCATCAACCTCATCATTACGTCATCACCACTTTCATTACACTCTCATTACCACTGTCATTATCCTCATCATCACCTTCATTACCACCTTCATCATTACCTCATTACCACCCTCATTATTACCACCCTCATCACCCTCACCATTGCATCATCACCATCTTCATCACCATCCTCATCACCACCACCATCTCCTCAGCCATCTAAAGAACAACACCTTGCATCACCACCACCAACAACAACACCACCACCAACACCATCACCACCACCACCATGCTGTACCAAACAAACATTAACTTATATACATCAACATCAACAACAACAACAACACCAGCCTATCCTTCCTTGCGTCCACCTCATTCATTTCCACAGTAACGTCTCACGAGCCACTAACCCATTTCCTCAAACAGGCAGTGAACGAGAAAATAATATTACATCCATCTACATTGCCTTCATGTTCATTAATCTCTTGTTAGTTCCTGTAGGTGTTTTGTCTCTTTTTATGTATGGGACTGTCTTGGAGTGTGTGTGTGTGTGTGTGTTGTGGTGTGTAAATGTGTTTGAAACTGTCTTGGAGTGTGTGTGTCTGTGTGTGTGTGTGTTGTGGTGTGTAAATGTGTTTGGAACTGTCTTGGAGTGTGTGTGTGTGTGTGTGTTGTGGTGTGTAAATTTGTTTGTACTCGTAATCTGTTCTGATTAATTGTAATGATATTAATATTATTGTTCTCGTATACAAAGATTCATACGCATATAATTATTACCTCCCAAGTCTCTCTCTTATATTATACATACATACTGTACCTCTCACTTTCTCTCACACACCCACCCACTATTATAACGTTATTTATTCTCGCCCCTCAATCACAAATAACCACATTTCTTTTTTTTTTTTTTTTTTTTACTATGCATTCATAATCACTCAAATCTTTTCATTCATTCACTGAGGCACGCCATGAGTCTGTTATCACTCACTCCTTTCACTTTCCACGGGCTCAAAATTACAAAGTTTTTAGTTATATCATCTCATTCAACCCTTCCCTACTTTAACTTTTCTCATCAGCGTTTTCTATCTTCCTCTCATTCTTTTGATGAATTTTTCACCTACTGTACCTATGCTTTCTTTGTCACTCATACTTTTATTTGATCACTGACTTTTTCTTTTATTTTTTTTACTATATAGCATCCTCTTATTCATCCATCACTCTTTTGTTTTTCTTGCATTCACTCACTCACTCACTCACTCACTCTCTCCCTCACGTCCCCCTCATCCACTCTCTCTCTCACCCTCTTTAGTCCCAGTCACACACACACACTCTCTCTCTCTCGTCCATTCTGTCACACAATATCTCACTCACTCACTCTCACTCACTCTTTCCAAGCTTCTCTCTCACTCCCTTTCAGCAACACCCTCTTAATCACTCTCCCTTTCTCCCCCCTCTCATCTCCTCCCCCTCCCCCCACCACCCCCCACTCTCTCTCACTCTCATTCACAACCTTTCCAATCCAAAGCCTTTCCTCCTCTCACCACTCACCCCTCTCCCTCTTTTCCTCCCTTTCTTTTTTCCCTTTACTCCTTCCTTCTTTCCATTTTTTCCCTCCCTCCCTCCATCATTGGCCTGTATTTTTCGTTTTCCTTGCCATTTCATTTTCCATCCATGCATTTCTCCTTCATCTTTCCCTTTTCTTTCTTTTTTCAGTTAGTGTTTCTTTCGCTAGTTACTTCTTTCATTTGTCTATTTTTTTTTCACTTGCTCGTTTGTTGGTTTTCTTTCTTTATTCAGTGTTTCTTTCCTTCCATTCTTTTTTCCATCTCCCATATCCTGTCTTTCTTTCCTTCCTTCCTCCCTCCCAGTCCCATCCTTTATTTCCTTCCTGACTCCTTCCTTCTAATATCACACCTTTCCTTCTTTCCTCACATCCTGTCTCTTCTCTCCTTTCCTCACTCCCTCCCTCACTCTATTGTCTTTCCTCCCATCCTCCTTTCCTTCCCCACCCTGTCTATCCTTTACCATTTTCTCTCTCTCTCTCTCTCTCTCTCTCTCTCTCTCTCTCTCTCTCTCTCTCTCTCTCGTCCAGTGTTGTGTTCGTGTACTTGAGGCATTTGTTTGGCAGCGAAGAGAGAAAAGCAAAACCATTCACGAACTGTATTCTGTATAGGGCCACCCAACCCCAACCTTCCCCTCTTTTTATCTTACCCCCAACCCCACCATTTCCCCTTCTTTTTATCTTACCCCCAAACCCCAACCTTCCCCTCTTATTTTAACCTGCTCTAACCCCCAACCTCCTCCCCTTATTTTTATCCTTCTCCAACCCCAACTTCCCCTTCTCTTAACCTTCCCCAACCCCAACCTCCCCTTCTCTTAACCTTCCCCAACCCCAACCTTCCTTCTCTTTACTTTTCCCTAACCCCCCACCATTCTTTCACTCTTTTAACCTTCTCCAACCCCACCATTACTCTCTCTTAATCCATTCATTCCCCTCTTTTTACCCTTTTCCATCCCCACCATACCCCTCCCCCATTCGTCCACCCCTCTCATTTACCCCTACCCAACCCCATCATTCCCCTCATTTACCTTTCCCTCTACACTTCTAACCCCATCGACTTGTTTTATTTTTTAATATATACTTAATACATACATATAATTAACCAAAGACTGGAGGCTTCATTCTTGGTTTAAAACTCCACATATATGAGAGTCGTCCCTTCCAATCCTGAGTACCCTAATTAAACATAATAGACTAAATAATAATAATGTATACATGTAATAATCTATATATTATACAATTATATGATATACATTATAATACATATTTATAATAAACTAAAATAAACAAGAATAATAGACTATAAAAGACTATACAGTACATTCACACTACCACCACCACAACTACAACTACAACCCCAACTCCACCACCACCATCAGCATTTCCTTCAATAGAACCATAAATACCTACCACCACTAAAACAACAACTACTACTGCTGCTATTCCCACCAGTATTACCCCCCCCCCCCCCCAACACCACACACACACACACACACACAGAGAGAGAGGGAGAGGAAGATAAAATCAAGATAAAGTTAGGCTTGTTGAGAAGTGGTGGTAACTGGCCTCCTAGACTGTCCCTTTTAAGTGTGGTGGCATCTCACAGTAGCCCACCACCAGCCCACCACCACCACCACAGTAGCCCACCACCACCATCCCAGTAGCCCACCACCTTCACAGTAGCCCATGTACCCCAGTAACCCACCACCACCACCACCACCACCACCCCAGTAGCCCACCACAGTAATTACAAATAGTTTCTCCCAGTCGTCCTTCCCAGTACGAACTTTTGGCCTCCAACTCTTACTCTCTCTAAAAAAAAAAAGGCTTGATATTCACCTTCTTTCTCTCACTCTCTCTAGACTTGATATTCACTATTTCACTTTCTTTCTCTTACTCTCTAGGTTTTATATTTACTTTATATATCTTACTCTCTAGGCTTGATATTCACTCTCTCTCTCTCTCCCTTTCTCTTACTCTCTAGGTTTGTTATTCACCTTCTTTCTCTCACTCTCTCTAGGGTTCATATTCACTTTCTTTCTCTCACTCTCTATTGGCTTCATATTCACTTTCTATCTATCTCTTTCTCTTTCCAAAACTTACATCTTTTTTAATTACTATCTCTGTGTTCATAATTCACTCCTGTCTATCCTTTTCTCCCTCTTTATATTTCTATTTCCTTCCTGCTTTCTGTCTCACCTCTCTATCACCTTCTCTTCACTGACGCTATATGACCTCACTGTTGCGGCGTCTAATATCAATCAATCAACAATCAATCCATCTCATCCTAGTATGTGAATTCATGTGTGTGTGTGTGTGTGTGTGTGTGTGTGTGTGTGTGTGTGTGTGTGTGTGTGTGTGTGTGCTAGAGATTGCTGGGGAGTGGGACATTGTTTGTGTTTGTGTGTGTGTGTGTGTGTGTTAGAGACTGCTGGAGAGTGGGACATCGTTTGTGTGTATATGTGTGTGTGTGTTAAAGACTGCTGGGGAGTGGGACATCGTTTGTGTGTATATGTGTGTGTGTGTTAAAGACTGCTGGAGAGTGGGACATCGTTTGTGTTTGTGTGTGTGTGTGTGTGTGTGTGTGTGTTAAGAGACTGTTGTATGAGTGAGTGTCTTAGTGTTAGGTAATGTGAGTGATGAGTGTCTTAGTGTTAGAGATGTGTGTGTGTGTGTGTGTGTGTGAGGAGAGGTGTGAGTGTGAGGGAGTGTACTGAGATAGGGACAAGTGAGGTGTAAAGGGAGGGGTGAGGTTAAAGCTGTGTGAGCGTTAGGGAAAGAGTGTGTGAGTGCGTGCGTACTGTGTGTGTGTGTAAGAGAGAGAGAGAGAGAGAGAGAGAGAGAGAGAGAGAGAGAGAGAGAGAGAAAGAGAGGGGGAGGGGATTGTGTGAGTGCCTGAACTGTGTATATGTAAGTGTTTTGTGTTTTGTGTGTGTGTGTGTGTATGAGAGAGAGGGAGTGAGAGAGAGAGAATAAATGACCCAAGGAAAGAATGAGGAACCTTATGAGATGTGAGAAAGTACATACGTGTGTGAAGGGAGCTATATAGTGTGAGGCTGGTATGAGGTAGTGAATTGGTGCCATCAAATTACTACATCCAGACAGAAGGTGTTGTTGTGTTGTGTTGTGTTGTGTTGTGTTTTGTTGTGTTGTGTTGTGTTGTGTTGTGTTGTGTTGTGTTTTGTTGTGTTGTGTTGTGTTGTGTTGTGTTGTGTTAGAGGCAGAGTGTCACCGGTACAGCCACAATCAAATAAAAACCACCGACACTTTCTTTCCATCGTATAGTAAAAAAAAAATCTTGGTAATAAAGAACAAACAACACGTGTATGATTTGGTAGCACCTCATAATAATAACAATAATAGTTGAGGGGGTTGATTTGACGTAAACTCCACATATATATTTCATGGTAATGAAGAACAAACAATACATGTATGATTTTGTAGCACCTCATAATAATATTAATAATAGTTGAGGGGGTTGATTGGATATAAGGTGCATTTTGTATGATTATATTTTGATATGATACTGATTTATATATTTGCACAATGGAAGGAAAGTGTTGGTGGATATTTGATTGTGGCTGTACCTACTACTACTACTACTATGCTAATCATTTGACCCAGATAAAGCAGGCAGGTATACCACAGGGGCCTATATTTTTCCTCCGTCCTGTGGCTAGTCTAAATCTACCTACGTCCCCCAACCCGTTTTAAATGGTGTAGGCGACAACGAGGAATCAAAGCCAGACAGATTTCGCTTTAAATCAGAGGAGGATGGACGGAAAACGAAGGATTTTTATTAGACAGTACAAAATTATGCCGTCAACAACCACATCTCCCTGTACAACCACATCTCCCTCTACAACCACATCTCTCTCTCTACAACCACATCTCCCTCTACAAAATCATCTGATGGTTGTGAGTAAAGGGGGCGAGTGTTGTGTAGTGTTGTTGGTAAATCTGTAGCAACTATTTCTTCTGAACTAATCCAAACATCAACTACAACAACACACCACCATTATTTTTGTTAAGCTGGTCCTGATTCCTGACATTCTTTTGGTGGAATAAAGGAGCTCTAATGTACACCAACAGAATACAACACATTCCACAAGTGACTAAGAATAGCCTACCGTGTTTTTTGTACTATATAAAAAAATAATAATAATAATAAAATCCGAAACAATAAAAAAAAAATGATATTTATATATACTAATAAATATAATAAAAAATCGAGTTAATTACGGCTGTCGACGAGGAAATATGCGATTTTATTATAGTGAAATAATAGCCCAAGGCGAGTTGCCAGTGTTTTGAAGCGAACAAAACTGCAGACAAATTAGTTGGTAAATTAGTCGGGTTGATTGGAATAGCATTAGAACTCAGCCTGGAAAAATAAGTCCCAAAAAATGTATCCGGGTTTCTCAGCTCTCACTCTCTCTCTCTCTCTCTCTCTCTCTCTCTCTCTCTCTCTCTCTCTCTCTCTCTCTCTCTCTCTCTCTCTCTCTCTCTCTCTCTCTCATCATGAATGGAGTAAAAAAAAAAAAAAAATTCAGTGTTTATGTATGTTACTATTAAGGGTTAAGGGGACTGTATACTAACTTTTAATACAATGAAGTGTCTTGATTCCTCCAAAGTATGTCACGAAACAGAACCAGATCATAAAAAAAATACTGGTGGCCTGTTGCTTACATGTAATAATAGTATGAAGGAAGGATATACTCCGGTTTTAGTAACATTTATACAACCCCCTCTTAGGAAGATGAAGATATGGCAGTGGAAAAGAGAGAGAGAGAGAGAGAGAGAGAGAGAGAGAGAGAGAGAGGGAGAGAGAGAGAGAAGGTATGTTATTGACATCCCTTGATCCCTACTCTCGCCTACCCAACATTCCCAGTCTAACACCCTTATACTTGGGTTCGGTTAAGGTTGGGTTGGGTTCGGTTGGGTTGAAGTTGGGTAGGGTTAGTTTGGGTTCGGTTGGGTTAGGTTAGGTTAGGTGTGATAAGTGTTAGGTTAGGTTAGGTTAGGTGTGATAGACTTAGAATACGTTGAGAGAGAGAGTAAGTAGGAATAAATGCCTCGTAAGTAGAAGAGAGAGAGAGAGAGAGAGAGAGAGAGAGAGAGAGAGAGAGAGAGGAGGGAATGAATGACTAGTAAGGAACAGTGTGTCGAAGTAACAAATTCACTCATCCCTTGGCTGGCCTTCCCCTGGTGCCGGTCACTCAGTCTTCCCTCTACTTATCCCTTACTTCCTGTTTCATTCTCTCCTTCTTACTACTCACTCCTTTCCTTTTTCCTCCCTGTCTCTTTTCCTTCTTTGCTCTCTCTCCTTCTACCTATTCCTTTCCTTCTTCCCTCTACTTATCCCTTACTTCCTGTTTCATTCTCTCCTTCTTACTACTCACTCCTTTCCTTTTTCCTCCCTGTCTCTTTTCCTTCTTTGCTCTCTCTCCTTCTATCTATTCATTTCCTCTTCCCTCTACTTATCCCTTACTTCCTGTTTTATTTTCTCCTTCTTACTTCTCTTTCCTTTCCTTTTCCCTCCTTGTCTCTTTTCCTTCTTTGCTTTCTAATTCTCCCTATTCATTTCCTCTTTCCTCGTCTCCTACTTCCTTCTTTACTTTCTCTTCTCGCAAAGCCTTTTTTATCACTACTCCTCTCCATTTTCCTCCTCTCCAATACTCTTTCTCTCTCCTTCTTACTACTCACTCCTTTCCTTATCCTCCTCCCCTACTTCCTTCTTCGCTTTCTCTTCTTCTCAATACTCCTTTCCTTATCTCTCTCTCTCTCTCTCTCTCTCTCTCTCTCTCTCTCTCTCTCTCTCTCTCTCTCTCTCTCAGCGTTCTTCCCTTCTCTGCTGTCCATCCACTCTCTCTCTCTCTCTCTCTCTCTCTCTCTCTCTCTCTCTCTCTCTCTCTCAGCCTTCTTCCCTTCCCTCTTCTGTGATGTCTATTCTCTTCTATCCTTTGTTCTTCTCGACTCTGTGCATCTCATTGCTTCTATTCACTTCTTTTCATCCCATTTTTTTTTCTTTTCTTTTCTTTTATATATTTCATTTTTATTTATTTTCACAGCATGATTTTCTTTATATAATCTTCATTCTATTTTGTTTTCTTTCTTTTTGTATTTTCATTTTACATTTTCATTTTACAATATGATTTTCTTTCCAAATTTTTCATTCGTTATTCACTTCATTTCACATTCAATTTCACTTCCTTCTCCCATTTTCTTATTTCCACCAAAGAATTCGTCGTATGTTTGTAGGTTTGTTTGTTTGTTTGTTTGTTTGTTTGTTTATTTGTTTGTTGGTTTGTTTGTTTGTTGGTTTGTTGGTTTGTTTGTTTGTTTGTTTGTTTGTTTGTTTGTTTGTTGGTTGGTTGGTTTGTTTGTTGGTTTGTTTGTTGTTTGGTTTGTTTGTTTGTTTTATTTTCGAGAGTTAAGGGACTGTTGAATATTTTGAGATACCCACATCACTTTTTTAATCCCCTTTTGTATTTGACTTTGTTTATTTATCTTATTTATTTAGTTAGTTAGTTAGTTTTAATGGTTGTTTGTTGAAATCTTTAGTATTGCACACACACACACACACATATACATTTTTTTATTTATTTTCTTCACTTCTTCCCAACTTTCTATTTTTCTTATTTTGTCTCAGTTTCTTGTTTGTTGTTCTATATTTCTCTCTTCTTATACCTTTCCTTTGACCTTCTTATTCCTCCTCTCTCTTGTCTCCCCCTCTCCTCCCCCCTCCCCTCCTCCTCTCCTTCCCCCCTCCTCCTCCTCACCTTCTCCCTCCTTCCCCCTCCTTCCCCCTCCCCTTTCCTCCTCTCCTTCCCCCTACTCCCATCTCCTCTCCCCACCCCTCCTCTGTTCTCTCGCCACTTCCCTTTCCAAAATAATTAGGTGACCTCATTACGGGCTCTACCTCACCCTTATCTTACCCCCCAACACCCCCCAACACCCCCACCCCATCCCCTCCCTCACCCCACCCATGCTATCTCACCCCCATGCAGCTCCACCCCCTCCCTCAACCCTAGTCCCATCCCCTCCCTCACCCATGGACTCCCTCTCTCACCCACACTATCTCCCCCCAAACCCCCACCTCCCTCACTCACTCTATCTCCCCCCCAAACCCCCCACCCCCCTCCCTCCCTCACTCACTCACACTATCTTACATCCAGACACCCCCACCCACCCCCCACCCCGCCCCTCACCCACGCTCTCGCTTTAGAAAGGGGGGGGGGATGAGTGACAGGAGAGGGAACAGAGGGGAAATGCGGGGAGGAAATATGAAGGGTGGGGTGGGGGGGGGAGGGGGCAGGTAAAGGCGAGTGGGTGAGAGAAGAGGAAAATGTGGGATGGGTAGGAGGAGGAGGAATGTAAGGAAATGTAGGGTAGAGAGAGATAGAGGGATACAAGGAAATGTTGGATGTGCATTTCCACTTGTTTTTCTTTTCATCATATACGACAAGAGGTTAAAACCAGCTTAAAATGTATAAACTACGTGATGTTTGGGTTCTCGTATTTCATAGTAAGTCTAAATATTTAAGTCGGCGATTTAATTTCTCAGTACTTCCCATTTTCCTTCCATCCTTTCCCATTTTCATTCAACGCTTCCCATTTTCCTTCCATCCCTTTCCATTTTCCTTTAAACCTTCCCATTTTTCTTCAACCCTTCCCATTTTCCTTCAACCCTTCCCATTCTTTCGGCCCAAACCCTTCCCATTCTCCCTTACTTTGGCAGAAGGAAAATGGGAACGAGATAGACGCAATTAAATTTCTGAAAAAATGGCTTATGCTTCTCATTAAGAATATAAAGAAAACGAGACATTAAGGAGTGTTTAATCTGTTGCATTTTGGTTACCTCCTCACTGTATAATATTGCAAGCCAAATTACACGTGCACGACTCGCAACTTAGCTAATAATAACACCAAAATAAAGTCGATATGGTTTTAGCCAATCAGCTATTCTCTCTGGTATCGATTTTTGAGGTGGACTAATTATTGCGATTTTTTTTTTTTTTTTTTTTGGCGCGTTATTTGAACTGTAAACAATGACAATTTGTAGTGATTTCACTCTAGCTATTGTCCTTCTATATCCCATTGGGGAGGTCCGGCTGTATATTCACCACGTCTGGAAGTGTATATATTTCCCGGGAGAAATTAAAACCCATCACAGCGTGAGTTGAGGCAGGCCCAAGGCAGACCACCACCAGTTGGAACTTCACGACCCAAGGTGAAATTTTCTTCATTCTTTGTGCTTCACGCCATGATAATATAATAATGCTAATTTAGTCGTTGACGAAATCATTTCCTGACGCCTACAGAGCTTGTATTATGTAAACATCTGCTATATATATTATCAGTCAATTTTTTTTTATTCCATGGCTGGAACTCATCTTCACTGGTTGTTATATTTACTCGTCAGTTTAACACAGTTGTACTCCTATGGAATTCCACATTATGAAAAAATAACAAAAATATTGTGTATTTACATGGTAGGTACTATAGGTATTTACATGGTAGGTACTATAGGTATTGACATGGTAGGTATAGTAACAGTTACACAGTAGCTCACAGTCACTTTATGTGGACTGTGCAGTAGCCTAGGCACATGGATTAAAAATCTACGTGAGGTGTACTGCAACCGGAGGCTCTTTTATTTTTATTTTTTAACTGCTTTATAGACCACCATCACATGGAGGTGTATTATCCCTTTGCAAAGACCTTCCCCCATTTTTTCTGAAGGTCGGAGTCCCTGGTCTAGTAAGTTCTGGTCCCATCTACCAGTGATTTGCTTCGGTAGCCCAGCAGGTATGTAGGGCCAGCCCTTCCATTATTTTGATTTGTTTTTTCACTGCGAGCAGAGCGTACCGGGGGTCTGTGGGGCAGGAGGCCATTCTACCCCAGGAAAACATCAACAACAACAACAACAACAACTCTTCCAGACGTAGTGAATATACAGGCTTATATTATAATGCTGCCTGACCTTCCCAAGGCTATAGAAGGACACTACGAGTGGGTACCTCCAGAGAACATAACAAATGGTCATAACAGTTCAAATAACGCGCCTATTAACACTCGCTATGATTGGACAACCTCAGTAATCGATACCGGAGAGAATCGGTGATTGGTTAAAACCACATAGGCCCAAAATATTGTTTCGGTGTTAGGCCTATCATTAACTAATTCAGACTACGACGTACACTTGTGATTTGGCTCGTAAAACTTTACAGTGAGAGAAGAAACTAAATCATCATAGATCACACGCTCGTAAATGTCTCGTTTCCTTCTTTTACCTGTAATGACAAAGGCAAGGCAATTTTTCGGATATTTAAATGCGTCCGTCTTGTTCCCATTCTCCCTCTGCCAAAGTAAGGGAGAATGGGAAGGTTTGGACCGAGAGAATATGAAGGATTGAAAAAAAGAATGGGAAGGGTGAACGGAAAATGGGATGGTTTAATGGAGAATGGGAAGGACTGAGAAATTATATGGCTGACTTAAATATTTAGGCTTACCATGAAATACGATGACCCAAACATCACGTAAATACATTTTAAACTGGTTTTAGCCTCTTGTCGTAATTACTGAAAGGCTAATCTAGTATAAATGCATTTTCTTTTCGACATAGTGCCATAAAAGGATAAGACAGGATTACTAGGATAGGATGTAGGATGTGGCATTGTAGTGGCGTTGGTGGTGACAGAGAGAAGGATTTAACAGGATTAGTAGGATAGGAGAGGCTGTGAAATGGTGCCAGAAAAGGATAATATATGCAGTATTACAAGGATAGGGTGTAGCATGGTGGTGGTGGTGATAGAGAAAAGGATAAGATAGGATTACAACAAGGATAGGATATAGGTATGACGTGGCATAGTCTGGGTAGGGGATGGGGATGGGGATGGGGGTGGAGGCTGCATGCATGGGGCTTTTGTTGAGGCTGTGTGAACAATGAAGTGCGGGGCGACAGCAGATATTGTGGAGTGTTCACCAACGCTATAATAATGGTATGGTAAAGACGAGCCAGCCACCATGCATACACTACACTACACTATACTATACTACACACTCACACTAAACTACACCATACTACACTCACACTACACACTCACTAAGTACACTACACTATACTACACACACACTACACACTTACACCACACTCACACTACACTACACACTACACACTTACACCACACTACACTACACTACACTACACACTCACACCATACTACACACACACTACACACTCACACCACACTACACTACACTACACACTCACTATGTACTACAGTCACCAGCAACAACAGTTTCTTTATTCCTCGGTATGAAACAGTTTATACTATGAGCCGTACACCCGTGATACGTAATCCCTGTTGACCAGAGACGAAAGGCAGGCACCACACACACACACACACACACACACACACACACACACACACACATACCCTGCATTCAAACTCAGCCTCTATAGGTGTACTGGGTGGGGAAATGAGCAATACCAGACGATTCGAAGCTTTCTGTTCCTCACACTCTGGTCTGAAATTATGTATCACGAGTGTACAGGAAGGGGAGGAAAGGTAGAGGTAAGTAGAGATTCAGGTTTTGTCTCTCTCGAATCAAGACAGAATTATTATTGACCCTCAATGTATACAGTTCCCAGCATTTATAACCGGTACAGTCAGCAACGTCTGTCCTCATTTTCTGTACCCGTTATAAGTGCTGGCAACTATACTAAGATGCACAAAAGTTGGATCCAATAACCAGTTACAATATACCTAAACCCACCTGTGGTTCAAAAATGATAATGATGATGATGATAATGATGATGATGATGATGATGCAACTGGCTGATAATTATGTTAAATGTGACACGAATAAAACAATAACACCAATGATGTATTATGTATGTGTCATGTATGTGTGTAGGCTATGCATGTATGTACGGCAACGATACACACACATGCAGACTCACACTGTGCACGTTGACAATCTAATTTCTCAAGGAGCAGGAAGGTAAAGCGAACGAAAATAGAGAAAGGAGGTCAGTCAGGCAGGTGAGGAGGGAGGAGGGTATAGAGAAAAGGCTCAGAGCAGCACGAGGAAGTATAAAATAAAGGGAAGTGGTATAAAGAAAGTTAAAGGAAGTAATAAAGGAAAGTGGTAAAGAAAGTTAAAGGAAGTATAATATTATGTTAATAGGAAAGTTAGTGATTTGTTATTGTTATTTATTAGAACAGGGATTTAAGGAATAAATACTGTACGTGTGTGTTGTTGATGAGGAAGTAACAAATAAATGGGAAGTGGTAAAGAAAGTTAAAGAAAGTATAATATTATGTTAATAGGAAAGTTAGTGATTTGTGATAGTTATTTTACAGGAAAAAATTAAGGAGTAAATACTGTACGTGTGTCTTGTTGATGAGGAAATAAAACAAATAAAGGAAAATGGCAAAGAAAGTTAAAAGAAGTATGTGTTATAGGAAAGTTGGTGATATGTGATATATTTAATAGACAGGAAATTAAGGAGTAAATACTGTATATGTGTGTTGCTGTTGTTGTTGTTGTTAAATCTGGAGTAACTTATTCCTCTAAAATTTTACTTTGGAGAAAAAATGAAATAATGAATAAATGAAGAATGAATGAATAAATGAATGGATGAATGAATAAATGGATGGATGAAGAATGACAGAAAAATTTAATGAATGGGTGAAGGAAGAAAGAATGAATGAGTGAATGAGTGAATGAATGAATGAATGAATGAATGAATGAATGCCAGCTGAGTCACCAAGGCACCTCAACTTTATTTACGACCTTGATTGACCTCCCATGCAGCCAGCAGTCACTCCCTCCCTCCCTCCCTCAACTCACCTCCTTCTTCCTGTCTGTCTGTCTGTCTGTCTGTCTGTCTTCTCGCCCTCCCTTCTGTCTATCTACTCGCCCTCCCTCCCTCCCTCACCTCACCTCCTTCTTCCTGTCTGTCTGTCTGTCTGTCTGTCTGTCTGTCTATCTACTCGCCCACCCTCCTATCTTTCTTCCTATTTTCCTCCCTCCCTCACCTCCTTCTTCCTGTCTGTCTGTCTGTATGTCTGTCTTCTCGCCCTCCCTCCTGTCTTTATTCCTGTCTACCCGTTTCCTCTATTCTATCTTCTTCCCTCCATCCTGTCCTTCTTCCTTTACTCTCCTCCTTTCCTCCATCCTGTCTTTATTCCTATATTTTCTCCTCTACTCTCTCTCCTCCTCTCCTCCCTCCTCCTGTCTTTCTTCCTCTACTCTCTCTCCTCCTCTCCTCCCTCCTCCTGTCTTTCTTACTGTCTGTCTCCTTCTCTCCTTCCTTTATCAGCCCTCTCTCTCTCTCTCTCTCTCTCTCTCTCTCTCTCTCTCTCTCTCTCTCTCTCTCTCTCTCTCTCTCTCTCTCTCTCATCATTATATATAGAAATCCTATTATCCTACAATATATGGTACCATAAGAAAAAACAATGGCAACAAAAAAAAACAGATTAATGCTAAAAGAAAAAACAGAATAATAGTAACAAAAAAAAATAGAACAATTGTAAAAGAAAAAAACAGAACAATGGTAACAGAAAAAAAAACAGAACAATTGTAACAGAATAATATAAACAGAATCATGCTTACCAACCACACCCGTTTATTTTTTATACTATATATAAAATATTATATGACCAACTCGATTTTTTCTGAAAGTGGATATATAATACGTCAAATTCTGAATGTGCAAGAAAAAAAATATATAAAAAATAGTATATGATGCCATGCAGTGATGAGAAGGTTAAAATTAATAAATAAAATTATATAAAATGAGTTATATTACGATTAGGGACGTGTAGTTAAAAAAAATGGAGGTTCGTGAGTCCTTCAAATATTGTAACGAAACGCCACCTATACATGAATTAAAAGAAGCTAGTTTGTTTCGTGGCATAAGCTGGAGGAATCAGAACCCACCAAAAGGTTTCATATTTTTTTTTAATCCATTTCCTTCTCACTTTCTTATCTCTATTCTTTTTTATCCTTCTCCCCATATTATTTTCCTCTTTTTTTCATCTTTCATTCATCTTCCTATATCTTTTCTATGCCCTATACTTTCCTCTTATACTTTTTCCCTTCTTTCCCTCCTTCGTCTCCAACCATCTATACATAAATATATACATAACCGGTATATACTTCTTTTTCCTTCCCATACACCCTATTCCCTGTATACTTGTATGTTCGTTTCTTCTATCCCCATCCTCCCTATTCCATCATCCCATATATTATTCATTATTACCATTCTCTATCTCCCTTCCTTTCCCTCTTATAGTTCTCTCTCCATATCATCCCCCTTTCCCTCTCTATACATTCGTTTCTTCTATCCCTTTTCTACCAATTCTATCATTCTATATATTTACTCCTCCCTTGCTACCTCCTTTTCCCTCAAAGTCTTCTCTCCAGCTCTCTCCTTTTCCCTCTCATATATTCTTCTCTCCAGCTCTCCTTTTCCCTCAGTCTTCTCTCCAGCTCTCCTTTTCACTCTCATATATTCTTCTCTCCAGCTCTCCTTTTCCCTCTAAGCCTTTCTCCTGCTCTCCTTTTCCCTGTTAATCCTCACTCCACTTTTTTTCCTTTTTCCTGTTAATCTTCTCTACTTTCTTTTCCCTCTTATATAGTGTTCTCTCCTTCCCTTTCCCTCTTCGTTTGGACTCGTTCCTGTGCTGGTGGTGTTGGTGTGTGTAAGAGGGCGGGCGTTCATAGAGGTCTTAAAGGAGAGGTACCGTGTGCAGCCCTCGCCCTCAACCTACCTCACTCACTCACTCACTCACTCACAGATGTGCTAGACAGGTGTGTGCAGGAGGCAGGTGAGGCGAGGCAAGGCAAGTGTGTGTAAGTGTGTGTGTGTGTGTGTGTGTGTGTACTAGACAGGGGCGTGCAGGAGGCAAGTGAGGCGAGGCAAGACCAGTGTGTGTGTGTGTGTGTGTGTGATCTAGACAGGTGTGCAGGAAGCAGGTGAGGCAAGACAAGTGTGTGTGTGTGCTAGACAGGTGTGCAGGAGGTATAGGTGAGGTAGTCAAGTACACGTACTGTACGTGTGTATGAGGCAAAACAAGTGTATGTGTGTGTGTGTGTGTGTGTGTGTGTGTGTGTGTGTGTGTGTTGGTGGCATGCATACAGTAATAGGTATATATATATGTATCATGTTTAGGTTTGGTGGTGGTAATATTGGAACAGGATGATGAAGTATATATTGTACTCACCGATATCATAGCGCCTTACTGCAATCTCCTTAATCGTCTGCTGATGCTGCTGAAGAAGACATGTGTGTGTGTGTATGTGTGTGTGTGTGTGTGATTGAGTGAGATCCCGGAGACGAAATCATCAAACTACATTAGACACACACATCCTCGTCACTCGGAAACTGCTCTCTCTCTCTCTCTCTCTCTCTCTCTCTCTCTCTCGTCGAAACACTTTATTTGTGGTTTTAATCTTTCAAACTTTATTATAACTTTATACTTTTTCCTCTAGTATTGTGTATCGTATTTATATATATAGAGAGAGAGACGTTTCACACCTGTTTTACTATCCCGATATATATATAGAGAGAGAGATTAATAAAAAAAATAACTTTGATGAGAAACAACCTTGATTTGAATATCTTTTTGGAATAATTACATCTTGATATAATTTCTATCCATCACTTGTCATTAACAATTTTCACATTACATTATTTCACTTCCTTCCGACCACTAGAACCATTAATGTCAGTTTGTTCAATTGAAAAATAATAAAATCACTAATATTTTTATTTTCAACCAGTGTGTGTGTGTGTGTGTGTGTGTGTGTTGCATCGTAAATCATACTTCACTTGAAAGGCATATCATACACACTTTTATTTATAATCTCGTGTCTTCTTCTCTCCCAAACCACTTCACTTTAAATGCACATAATTAACCACTTTTCAAAAATCTTGTGTCCTCTTCTTTCACAAAACATATCATTTAATTAAGGACCCAGTGATCGTGTATTAGAACTGGAGGCTTCTGATTCCTCCTGACTATACCACAAAACAAGCTCTTTCCCAATAGGTGGTGTTTCGTGGTAATATTTGAATTAAGGACTTGTTCGTTATCTCCAATATTTACTAAGTAAGTACTGATTTACGTACTGTATATTACGTACTGATTTACGTACTGTATAATTATTACGTACTGATTTACGTACTGTATATTACGTACTGTTTTACGTATCTGACAACAATTAAATTTATCCTAAAGCTGCATTAATCTACTATCGCAATAATTAAATCACGTACAGTGCCTGAATAATTTAACTTTTAAAATTTAGTTACTTTATTAATTTAAGGGGACAGTACAGTGTTGGTAAATCTGAAGCAACTGCCGATTCCTCCAAACTATTCCCAGCAACAGGCCATCATGATTTTTGTTCATTTGTTCCTGTTTCCTGGCATACTTTGGAGGAATCAAGGCACTCCAATATATCAAAAGTGTATTACCCCCTTAATAAAATCTAAGTATAGTCGATACATCAACACTCGTATAGGATTCTGCTGGAAGCCACTTTAGATTTTCGAACGGTATACACTGAACGAGTCTTGAATCGTGAATTACCCACACTTACCCATCTCACTTGGCGCCGCGGCCTTACTGCTGTTGTTGCATGTGTGTTAGTGCTTCCATCTCACCTACTGGTTGCCTACTGTCAGGGAGATGGTATATTTTATGCTTTTTATCCTACAGAATCTCAATATGAATACTCTAAATGTGCAAAGTGTATGTATATATGTGTTTATTTACATACGTATAGTAACTACACTGTTGTATTAGTCCCCTGCAATGGATAGGTAAAATACATATCTGCTAGGAATAATTGGGTACTCTGCATCTGGCCACTTCACTATATGGCTCGTGCCCAGCCAGGGGTGACGTCACAGCCACTGACACTTCTCGCCTCCCGTGGCTTCACTATTAGGCTGTTGCAAATATATCTACTGACTACTGTACAGGCTGCATGGGGAGGTGGAGGTTGTAGAATGTCTCCTCTTATGAATTAAAACGTTGGTTGGTAAATTTGGAGAAACTGCATCATTCCTCCATACTATTTCAAGCAACAGGCCACCATATTATTTTTGTTAATCTAGATCTGTGCTGTTTCCTGGCAAATTTTGGAGGCATCAATTAAGGCTTTTCAGTGTACCAAAAGTATATACTATCCCCTTGATTTCTATTTTATTTTCTTACACTGAATGGTACGTCGTTTAGGCCTACCATCTTGACAAAACTTGAATGAATACGATATGGATAATACCAAACGATCTTATTCACCCCATACATGATATTCCTGCCTCATGGGGAAATTAAATGACCATAATATATATGTCTATGCTTTTAAAATTAGTTAATACAACTGAATCCCCTGTAGTTCGAACGACTAGTCAACAAAGGATCGAAAGACTGAGCACGAACTGTATTTTGTTGTTCGAACCACAAAGAATTTAGTCATATTGTGGTTGGCTGAAGGAGCGAACTTTTTGAAGCCTTCATATAATAGATACCATAGTAGCCTACACTCTCAATCCAAAATATATATTTAGGTTTGCTTCGAATAGCCTGATCGAGTATTAAGCAAGCTCAATCGAATACGAAACAAGAAGTGCTTTGTCAAATAATTCGAAACATCAACAAGACCTGGGTACAAATTTTGGATTGCTGGTGTATACTGTACATAATCATGTTTAATTATGGGGATATTTTCTAGTTGGTGTATTGGTTGGTAGGCTACTAATTTCTCCAAACAATACCAGTAACAGATGACCTCAATATGTTACTATAGTATACGGGAACTGTTCCCTGGTATAGTTTGGATGATATTCGGAGTTGCAACAGCTAGGTCATATAGCGCCAGAGGAAGGTGAGACAGCAAGCAGGAAGAAAACAGAAAGAAAAGAGGGACAATGATGAACTGGAAGAGAGTGGCTGGGACCGAAGGGGTGCCAAAACTCTTAAAGTATTGTAACACATCACTACATGCAGGCAATACCTCGCTATACGGGGCACCAACAAGGGCAACAACAGAATCCCCCCTTAATTTCATGACTCTTGGGCCAGTAGCAGAGGTACTCTGTACTTTCCCCAGCAATAACAACAAAAATGTAAATAAACTAGTAAACTAGTCACCAAGCAGTCTTTCATTCCATACCTCTCTCTCCTTACAAAGAAATAATAGACTGAGAAGAAAAAAGAAATATTATGACTTACTAAAGGGAATCAGACTATTGAGAGAATCAAGGAAAGAACAGACAGTTGAACTGTAGCAGTCTCTCTATAACCGGGATGGCGACCCAAAACCAAAAGAATAGTAGTAGTGCTTGCTGCTTGTGTCCTGTTCTCTGGTCACTGGTGAGGAAATTCAAAGAGAACAAAATAGTGAGTGGGGTAACTGTGGAGGTGTGGTTATCTAATATCTCCTGTCATAGTTGAGTCCGGACGCTGGAGGCGACTTTCGTGCATTCGGTCCAGAGACTTGTTGGTGCAGATGTTTTGAACTTTATGGATAACATATCACCATAAAAAAAATAAGAAAAGTTAACATTGTGTATCACTATAATGACTCTGTATTTATACGCGATATACCAGCAAAATATGTATACACTATCATTATATTTTAGGCTAGTTACCTCATTTTGTTTACAAGAGTCAGCTGCTGCGACGCTGAGCAGAAGCTATTTATTCGTTTTCGGCCTAGCTAGAATTATCTTTCCAAATGAGGGTGTGTATTATACGAGACAGTATTATGTAAGTATGATAGGTAAACTTGTGTATGACATACATACATAAAAGGAAACTACTCATCAATATCCTTCACAAAATCTACACTGGTGCGTATGCTTTCCTAACAAACAATCATATTCAAGAACATCAGTGGTGTATACGATGGCGTGGTAACGGTACGACAGTTCTGTTGTTTGTCAATGGAACCATCGTATCATTATCACACCATCGTACACACCATGAATGTTCTTGAATACGGCCCACAATTTGCCAGAGCAGCAGAGGGCTACGTACCGGGTAAAGGAATGATTACTTTACAACATACTGAAGCTGTCACACACCAAGAGGACAGGGTTTGGAGTTTGATGGAATTTAGGGATAATATAGTTATTGAATAGTTACTAATAATTATGTTGTAGAACTAGCCAAACCTTTCTTGACCTGTCTAACCTAACTACTATTAGGATATTGGCAAACTACCAGGACCTGTCAAACTATTGGTGTATATACCTACTAAGCAATGTCATGATTTTTTTAAACCATGCTTGGTAAAATTTAAGTTGAGCCGCTCATATGGAGAACAGAATTTTTCCCAACTTTTTTTTATAATATATATATGCATCATTCCCTGTTTGAAATAGAAGGGCAACGGAGCATTTTGAACAGTTTGATCCCCGCCCCCCCCCAAAAAAAAGGCTAAATTGAGGGATGAAACAAAGTATATAATGCATGAAATAGTTAATATTATATGTATTACAGTTAGTGTGACTTTACCTGACCTAACCTAACATAATCTGGACTAGGGCAAACTAACAGGCCCCAGCTGGGGAAAATTTCCAGGATCTAAATGGGGCAAACATAAGGGGGAAATCAAATATGGTCAAAATACACTGTCACACTGGGTGATAACTTCATAAAGCAAATACAACCACATAAAAAATATGAAGGAAATTGGGACATAACTTTTTTTTTTGTGTGGCCCCTCTTAACTATTACCAAATTATGAGTTGTTACATTGGGCCTATTTTCAATGTGTGTTGAATACCCAAGTTGGTTATATCTTTTTACATTGCAGAGTGGATACTGTACTTGAACTCTGAAGATGTCGGAGTTATTGCAATGAGTGCAGAGCGTGTGTGAAGGAAGTGTGGTGGTGGTGATGATAGTAGGAATTGCTGTATCTGAGGCAGGATGGAGGAGGAGGGTAGTGTTCAGTTTATACAGCAGAAGAACACCACCCCAACTTGTTGCTCATTCCATCCAAAGGTGAATATTTTCTAGATATTTTCACAGAAGATGTAATGTACAGTACCGGTAAACCCCGGTTAATCAAAGGCTTATATATTCTAGATTTTTGGAAATTCAGTTGAAATTTCACAAAAGGAAAAAAATAAAAGAGAGAGAGAGAGAGAGAGAGAGAGAGAGAGAGCATATGTGTATGCATGAAACTGTATGCTTGTGTGCATGAATGTGTTACAGTTGAGGTGTATGTAAAAATTTATAGGGTGTGGGTTGAATAAAATGCCTTTTGTGATTGTATGCGTACCTACAGTATCCTACTTAGTAACTAGGGTTATGGGAACTCGGTACAGTAACTTTAACAATAAAATGAGTGGTTTTAGGGAAGAAGGCTAGATTTGCTATAGGCTTATTATCACTACAGTATGTCCATGGATATGTAGAGCACATGGGGTCCACTATTCTATACTAGTTTACTGCTGTTAAGTCTGGATTGGGTATGGAGTTGCAGTTACTAGATGTAAGTCCATAGGTAACACTTAAGTACTGCTCACTGGTAGATGAGCTCCAGTTATCCCTAATGATGTACCAGTAGCTACTTGCATTATGCAATAATGGTGTGATACTGAAGATCAGTCATACTTCCTTGGTAGGATAGTTATGATTTTATGTATTTTGATGAAAGTTCACAGATATTTTCATTTCTAGTTTTAATCATTACGCTGCAGGGATAATAGAACGTGGCAACTCTGCAGTCCGGCCAGGGCTTTTTTCGACACTCGCGGTCACTATGTAAAAACCAACAAATTTGACGGCTAATAACTTGTAAACCACTCATGCTACATAAATAAATGATACATGATATTGAAGTACAAACATGTAGGTATCTCCTGATGTACTTATGAAGACTATATGGACATCTGTAGGATTGGTAGCCAGCTCAGAATTACTGCAACTCAAATTTAACTTTTACAGATTATTTTCATATCTAAACACTCTCTGATTTCGTTATAAAACATGTCAGAATCACATTTTTCAACAAAATAATATGAAATATAATGTCACTGCCATTTTTATGTACATATATGGTAATTACAGGAATAACAGACCTCTGGAAATATGTCCTTCCTCCCTCACTGCTAGTCTAACATTGGCTGGTATTGGGTGGCTGGACTACAGTATATCTACGGTACTCCTTACAAGCCCAAAATCAGTGTTGCCACCCGAGACAACCATGTTATGGAGCGAGCAATTTTATAAACTGCGTTGTCAAGAATTCTTGTCATCTGCAGTCCTCCACACCTGTGACGAGAATTCTCATCACCCGCGGTTAAAGAGTTAAAGTGTGATTCTAAATTCTGACTGAGAGCTAATAACACAGAGTAGTGGATATATTTCAATGTACCAGGATTACCTGTAAATGTAAAAAAACATTAGCAACATTTATATTAACGGGGATTGGGATGCCACCGGAGTATTTGGTAAGTCTGCATACTGTATTTGTAACTTTGTTAGTAGCCATAAACTAAGAAGGTAGTTACAGTAAGTATTTCAAATTCACAGGACCGATATGCTTTTGCATTTGGGAGCCATGAGGGTGAGATAACAGTGGTGAATGCTCTGAGAGGAGAAGTGGTGCGATCCGTGCCCCTTGCTTCTTTCTCACTTGGACGTGCCATTAATGCTCTCACTTTCTCACCAGATGGCACCAAGGTAAGGTGAATTATGGTTGTGATAGGATATTTTAGTGATGTTTCATATACGATTCCTATTCTGTGTTTCTGTGTTTCATTAAGAAGTGATATAGGACAGGTATAATTTGCATACAGTATAGTACTGTTATTTGACAACTTATTTAATTGAAGGTAGCATGTTAGGTTGACTTATTTTTTTTTCTTTTTCTTTACATTATTATAGATATTTTAATTTGTAAGTACAGGATGTACAGTCGGCAGCAGAAGTTCGCTGCAAGCCGACCCTTGTGGAGAGAGTCAGTTGGTCTGGCAATACTGTATAAAGTATAGTTGCCACCAGTGCATTTAAATGCTGTTATTGACGTGGTTTTATGATTATTATTTAAAGTCGAAGTGGCCTATGAAATAATATCCTCTGTTATTAATACCTATAGTATATGAAAATGTAAACTCTTTCATGACAAAAGTTAAAAATGATATATGAGAATGATAATAGAATATTTCTTTTAATTTCACTACCTGTAAACTCGTTCCACCTTCTTTCCCTCCCCACCTGGAAGTATTCTTCACCCTCCTTTTCTCTCTCTCCTCCACCCCCTTTGTCTCTCTCCACCACCTCTCTCTCTCTCTTGCACTAGGAAGAGTCACAGCACTAAATTATATTTGCTCATTAATGTTTCAAATAACCACAGGTCATCAATTATTTTCTTTTATCAGTCCCTGCTCTCCATCCCAAGTTTACATTATAAGGTGTGCAACCAGGTTATCACATTTGTTTGTCCATTTATTACATATACACATCATATTACACACGTCCTTCAGATTTAAAATAATGACCATTAATTATATAAGTAAACTATTATATAATAATTGTGACTAATCAACAAAATAAAGTAGTAGCTCATATACAGGTTAATGAAGATGTCATTAACAATGAGGATATATAACTTTAAACGAAAATATTAAACAGTATAATGAATTACTCTATTCAGGAAAAGCACCAGGCCACAACTATCTACCGAAATCCTTCAGTACCCACTCCATCCACCGCCGTTTGCAATAACTTACTCAAGCCTGTCTGGCATAGAGGCAACTGTGTTGTAGATCACTTGTTGGTTTTTTCGGAATAGTTCCCATTATATATATATAGTGATTAATTTGCATAAATAGACCTAATAAGGTTATATAATAATTAAAATATGGTAGCATGCAGGTGAATACTTATGAAACCCCGAACAATTTTATAATGTTATGCTTTGTAAAATAATGCAATTCTATAGAAGAGAAATTAAAGTATCCGACGAAACGGCACAAGATACTCCTGTGAAAACATTTGTGAAGTTGCCAAAAGTGGCCATGTGACCTGTAATGTGTGGGGTTGGGTTCATTTATACGGCGTCGGAGAACTTACTGAAATAGAAGGGCGTTTTAATGCTGAAAAATATCTCGAACTGCTGGAGGAGGTGATGGTTCCAACTGTTCGAGCTATGGCCCTTCCGTACTCTGAGCGAATTCATTTCATGCAGGTGAATACAGAACAACACTTATGAAACCCCGAACAATTTTATAATTTTATGCTTCGTAAAATAATGCAATTCTATAGAAGAAAAATTAAAGTATCATATTATACAATTACTGTTAAAAACCTAATCGGTGAATATTTTAATTATTATATAACCTTATTAGGTCTATTTATGCAAATTAATCACTATATATATATAATGGGAACTATTCCGAAAAAATCAACAAGTGATCTACAACACAGTTGCCTCTATGCCAGACAGGCTTGAGTAAGTTATTGCAAACGGCGGTGGATGGAGTGGGTACTGAAGGATTTCGGTAGATAGTTGTGGCCTGGTGCTTTTCCTGAATAGAGTAATTCATTATACTGTTTAATATTTTCGTTTAAAGTTATATATCCTCATTGTTAATGACATCTTCATTAACCTGTATATGAGCTACTACTTTATTTTGTTGATTAGTCACAATTATTATATAATAGTTTACTTATATAATTAATGGTCATTATTTTAAATCTGAAGGACGTGTGTAATATGATGTGTATATGTAATAAATGGACAAACAAATGTGATAACCTGGTTGCACACCTTATAATGTAAACTTGGGATGGAGAGCAGGGACTGATAAAAGAAAATAATTGATGACCTGTGGTTATTTGAAACATTAATGAGCAAATATAATTTAGTGCTGTGACTCTTCCTAGTGCAAGAGAGAGAGAGAGGTGGTGGAGAGAGACAAAGGGGGTGGAGGAGAGAGAGAAAAGGAGGGTGAAGAATACTTCCAGGTGGGGAGGGAAAGAAGGTGGAACGAGTTTACAGGTAGTGAAATTAAAAGAAATATTCTATTATCATTCTCATATATCATTTTTAACTTTTGTCATGAAAGAGTTTACATTTTCATATACTATAGGTATTAATAACAGAGGATATTATTTCATAGGCCACTTCGACTTTAAATAATAATCATAAAACCACGTCAATAACAGCATTTAAATGCACTGGTGGCAACTATACAGCTGTACTTTATACAGTATTGCCAGACCAACTGACTCTCTCCACAAGGGTCGGCTTGCAGCGAACTTCTGCTGCCGACTGTACATAATTAATCAATTTCAAGTGAATACTTTTGTGTCACAATGGGTCAAAAAGTAGATTTGGGGCTGAAAACCAAGATTACTATATCTTTCATCAGCAAATTCATATCTTTCTTCACAGGCCATTACAACCTCAGTAGCAAGAAAGGTAAACATTGTCGATGTGGAGCGTGGAGCCCCCCTACTAGCTTACGACAATTGTGCCAACCCTGCTGATACCCGTCAGCCCCTCGCCGTCCACCCTGCCCTTCCCCATCTTGCTGCCTGTCCCACTGTCAATGCCCGTGGCATAACATTGCTTGATTTACGAATGCCACTGCCACTCGACTTCATCTATGATGTAGGCCTCAGTGCTTCAGTGGTCTGAGAAACTGTAGAATAGATGTCAGTCAATGTAATATCAATAAACCTTTTAATTCATGATGTGCCAATAATATTTATTGTTTGAGGTAAATCTAGCACCAGAAACTTGATCCACATTGGCCTGGGGCAGTCCTCATCTTTTTAGCATCATACAATATATATTTTTTGCTTCATAAACCTATCTGTGTTGATAAATCAGGATACATTTTTCTGGTTAACAGGAGTTGAACCATAATTTCCATGAGTGTTAGGGGGATTTTCTTTTATGTATTACTTATTTATTGAACTGAATTACAGCTGCATGAGGACAGTATCAATGACCTGTGCTTCCTGGATGGATCATGGCCGTGGGGGTCAGGCAAAGCTGTGTTGGTGTCTGGGTCTGCCCTGGGAGAAGTGAAAGTGAGCAGTGTTGATGGACGTCCCATTTGTTCCTTCACAACCTCATACCCTCCAGTCACTTGCCTCTACCCGTCCCCAGAGAGATACAACATATCCGTTTCTAATGGATATCCAAGTAAGTGTGGCTCTGTATAATATATGTGTAGTTTAATATTAAAGTTTCATCCAGTCATCACTTGTTTTGTATGAGCAATTACAAATAATAGTAAGAGGGACTTGAAGTGTTCTGTAGGATAAGTAGCCGCAGGAATGTTAAAAATCATACCCAGTGAAATTTACCTTTGTCATGTTTGCTACTTTTTTCAATGCCACAAGGTTATCAATTGCCCAAACTAAGCAGAAACATCCAAGAAAGAAGCTATACATATTTAATTGACAGTTAATGGGATGGCTTCTTTCCCCAGGGTTATATGAAGAAAAATTATCTTAAATGCCAAAACTTGTAGGTGAGAGGCTTGATGGGGAAGTAAATGTGGTTGTGATCAACACTATACTGAATAGACAATGTGATAGTGACTTGCATTTTAATGAATAGGTAATGTGGTTGTCCAGGTGTGATGATGGCTAGTACAGGGGAAGGCCTGGTGTGCTGGTGTGTGGGTGAACGCCCATGGAAGTGGGAAACACAGAAGGTGAACCCAGGCAGAGTGAGCCAGATGAGATACACGCTCAGTGGAGGACTTCTCTACACTGCACAAGGTTAGTGACTTTATGGCAACAGTATAAATTTAAGTTGGAGTACTGTACTGTACCAGAATTGACAACTCCCACATTTGGAGAGATGAAGTTTAAGTGGAAGTGAGGAAGATGGGATTGGTGCAAGAAGATGTAGACAAGTGCAGTAGACAGAGGGAAAGATTATGTAAAAGGTGCCAACCCTTTTTAAAGAGATAATGGTGAAAGAAAAGGGAAATAATCACTCCAGAATAAAAATTTGTGTGATTTGAATAGTGAACATTAGGTATCCTATACTGTACTAACATTAGCTCATATAATGCTATTCTCTCAGCGAGCTGGGTAAAATCACTTGAAAAGAGAAAAAATGCTATCCTTTTTCTTACCAACCACAAGCAAGTCTACAGGCATGCTGAAGTTTAACAGTTTTGATGCCTCATTCCCTTTGGGATTTCTCTCCAAGAGGGTAGCAATTCTATTTAATATCTATGTATAATTTTGTCGTCCCGCTACCTCTGAGAACTACCTCCAAGGAGGTGGCTACTGTAGAAGAATTTCCTATTCTCCCATTCCAACACTCCTTCTAGCTCAGTCAAGCCCTCCCCTTCCACTTACATACTCTCTTTCATGGAATAAGTCTTGCAAATGAAACACTGATTTTTTTTACAACAAGCAGTTGTTTAACATTTAAATTGTATACTTTTGTCTAAAGACTGTTTTGAAAAGACTTGATGAATTGATATTCAAATTTATGAGTACACCTGTAATATATTGTATATACAAGTTTTTGCTTCATACAATTTTAATTTTCTTGTATTGTCAACAAAGGAATTTCAATGTAGGTTTGGGTTGGCTAAGTGTGGAAATATTAAACCTGTTATTTCAGGGAAGACTGTGCAGCGATACCGTCGCTACCCAGATCAACACCAACTTGTGGGCCAAGTGTTCACACATTCTGCATCCATCATCGACCTTGACATTTCCCCCTACAATGAGTGTATCCTTTCATATGTAAATAATGTATATATATATATTTTTTTTTTTTTTTTTTTTTTAGTGAAGAATTAAGTATGAATGGCAAGAAGCACACTTGCTATCCACACTTGTGAAATGGAACAAGAGTGCGGGAGGTCCAAAGTCATGTCCAATTTCATCCAAGATGCCATGATTTAGTATATTAGGATAGAAGGAGCATAACTTTTAGTATGGGAGAAAGATGGATGAAGTAATGGAGTATTTCATAGTTGACTGGTTGTGTATATGAAAGATTGAGAGTATCGGTTAACTCTTGGATATAACCAGGTGGACAGAAAAGGGGTGTTATTGAGTAGCTTGGCACGTGTTGCATTCTCATCTGTAGTGACCTGAAAAGGCGAATCTCGACACTACCCCAGTGGGGTACCCTTATGGTGTACTGGTTAGAGGTTCCGCCTCGTATCCCAGTGGTCCCGGGTTCAACTCCCGATGAAAACATCCACGAGTTTTAAGAGAGATCAATTTCTGAGTTCCTACACTCCTGAGGGGAGGAAGCATACATTGTGAGAGTTCAGAAAAACATTGTCCAATATACTGTACAGTAGGCAACATAACATTGCCTGTGCTTGCCTGTAGCCCCCAAGCAGTACAACAAATGTGATAATGATATACAACTGTAAAAGATAACTGGTTAATTTGTAGGTATGCCCGTACATATGGCATTATTATAGATGTAATGAAACACTACCATGGTGTTGACAAAGGGATTTCTGTCCACAGTCTGACAATTGCTGGTTTTTCAATTAATATTGGTAAGTGATATGGTTCTTGAAATAAGCTACAGTACACAAAAAAGAAAATACAAATTAACATTGAATTTATTAAACATTAGGCATCACTGTATGGTTGAATTTTTAGCTGTGGCTTCAGGCTTGTTCATTTATTATTTTGAGACAAAAAGGAAATTTATTTTGTTTCCCATTTTATTCTGAAAACAGACTTTGGGACATCATTTGCCTTATTAGTGACCTAGGCAGAGGCAGAGACCAGTGGCAATTTTCTCCTATGTAAAATGGGATAGAAAATTGTTGGGGAAGTAGATGTACTGCTATACTACAGTATTATATTGTGTAGTCCACTGCAGGCCACTGATCTCACTGAGGAGGACTACAACCATATGAAATGTTTTCATATGTTGACTAATACCATGTTGAGTTTGGGTGCCCTGATATTCATGTTTTCTTCCTTATTATATTATTCAGACCTTATCACTGCAGGGAAAGACAACACTGTGGGTCTTCTTCACCTTGGTGCCCCCAACCACGGCTGGACCCAGTGCTGTGAGTTCACCTGAATTAGCACTGCCACCCTTCACACCATCCACTGCTTGTAATGTTAGGGAACAAGAAGCCAAAATAGACAGAAACAGAACCTGATGAAGCACATCGTAAGATGTGCTGGAGTAGGCTGGAATGAGTTGAACAATAGGTCAATGATACAGTCATGATCAAGGAAAGAAGGAAATATGAGCATCAGATGTAGACAGGGATCTTTATGAAAGTAGCAGTAAGTGGTTTCTAATATTTGAAAGATGTATGAATATATTACTGAATAACTGTTGAATTTTATTAGAAAAGTGGTAGCTACTATCATTACCATTGGTGGGCACAGCTACTGAAAAGATGGTAATTTAAAAAGTTGATTTCGCTAAAACATTAATGCTTGACAGCTAAATAGATTTGCAAAAGTTAACACAAACAGCTTACTTTTGTATACAGTATGATATTTTTTTCTCATTTAAAACCTTTGCAGACTGACCAAAAAAACTGAAATTTTTTATATGTTGTAACTTAGACATAGAGCTTTCCAGAGAGGTATCACTTTCTTAATGTATATGCAAACAATTACTGTAAATGAACACATGAAATTAAGCATAGGTTTAAAATAAATTTTCAACCTATATTTTATTGACTACCGTATACTGTGCAGAAAGTATCAAGCTAATCCAAAATAGTATTGTATAGTTGCATAGGCAGCATGCCAATATCAAATGATGATCATTGACAAAGTGTACAGGACACAGTTTCCCAAATTATTAAGTTTACAAATGAAAAATGAAATTATAAAATACTATAGTTTACAATTGCATTCTCTCAACATACACTGACGTTGTTTACTGCAAAAAATAATATTAAACAAGAAGGTTGCTTTGCTGATTAGTGTTTAACAGATTAAAGAAACTGTGCCCACCACTGATAATTAACATAATGATTTATAGGTAATTAAGATTGTTTGATATAGGATTTATCAGAATAGTCAATTATTATTCACAAGTTTAGTACTGGATAATAATTATGCAGTACAGTATTTGTGTGTAGAACATAATATTGTATTTGTGTAAAACTGTACATTAAGGTACAGTATAAGGTAATGTAAGTAAGCCTTCCTTTGTAATGTTGGAAGTGTTTTGGAAATTTTAATGTAAAGAGAGGCACTGTTCCAGTATAATAAGTATGCTTTGCAGTGTTAAATCATCATATGGATGATCAGAAATGGTAAGCTTTGAAATAATACCATCTATTTGCTGGTGAGTGAAAAGATAATTCCCTTACCTTGGTTATTACTTTTACCATTACTTCTTAATGTCAATGAGGTTCATGTCTAATTAAGAAAAAAAATAATTACTGTAATGTAGAGCTCTGGCCTGGGCTAAGAACCCTCAATCACCATTCTTTATTTATTTTGCCTTGGTGCATAATTATGCCCTATACACAGATTTTATTGGAAAGATTAAATTAATTAATTTTGGAATGGGTCAGGAGAAAATGAAGCAGGTTGGAAGAAACTGTAGGGAGGGTTATGTGGATACCATACCTTCACTTTCCAGCAAATATGATTTACTGTAATTAAAAAAACTACCAATTGACTGGACTCGTTGAGGTGTAGTACCCTTGGCTATATAAGGTTGCTGGAGAAGGTTCATTTTGATGAGCCTTGCTTACCCATGTGGGTATGTAGATTAAAGGTTTGTAATTATCATAGTATTTGTGAGTAGTAGGTTAAGGTTCATTTACTCAGAGTATTGGGCAATAAAGTCATGTAGCACTATTAGGGCAAGAGAATCTTACCCTTTTCTTTTTCTAAAGTCAATAGAAGGTTGGGAGAAAGCTTGGAGAGCTCCCACTTGCAGAGTAGAGAAGAAGGAACAGTATAGACCTCATCATCTTTATAGGATATGTGTTGTCTAAAGAAATTGAGGCCTTTGCTCCCAATTTCTTTAAGCAGCTTGTGTACAAGGTTACTCCATCAGTCGTAGGCACAAACACAACCCTCTTTATTTGATGAAGTAAATTTGATTATGTATATCATGTAACAGTACAATACATGTAACAACACAATAATGGTTAGAACATGTGTTAAATAAAATTCATATATCTACTTTATACATACATTCACATACAGTAATATGTACAGGATATGCAGTACAGTACAGTATATATATAAAAACAATGTGTGTTTTTTATTTTATTTTTCTATGCAGGCCTAATCACCTAAAGAAATACTTTATTACATCAGAGAGATTTTGGACCTGGTCCGTCTTTGTTTCTGAATTATTCTGGGAGCATCTGTACCCCTGTGCCATATTTGGTAAAGTTTTCTTGAGAAATGACAACTTTGTTTCAAGACGAACACTAAACAAACTTTAGTATTTATTTTACATACAGTATATATATATAATATAGTATAGTACAGTATATAATTATTGAATACTGTACAGTATAACGTAGGGTTATGGTCATCCCATCACCCACCTCTTCTGTGATGCAAATATCCTTATCTCCCCTGACCACACTTGACAGCACTCATAGTATCTGATTACAGGCCAAGCATCAAACCAATAATTCCTCTGAAACCTAGAAGGCTCCAGAGACTCTCACTACATTGATATAAACACCTTCTTAAGATTAAACATGAGCTGCAACCATCCCTTGCTGATATGATACTCAAGCCTACGATCCACCAAGACTCAAAGTACTAGCATGTGGTCCATAGTTGATTTCTTAGGTGTAAAATCAGACTGTCCTCAGGTCTGCAATCTCAGCAGGTGGTCATATGAACATGTACAGTCACAGCACATAGTCCTTGAACAGACTTCCCCATGCACCCTGGTCAAGGACTATGTGAATCAACTGTACCATCAATAAATGAAAAATTTAGCCTGGAATGATGAACAGTCTTATTCCATAATAGTTGTTGAAGTCCCGCCTGTTTCCAAGTTATATAATAAACTAACAAAAGTGTTCAGGAAATCACCCAGTATGGCAGTACAGAAAGTTAACACATCCAAAAGTAATATGTATTCTAGAAGTCTAGAATTGGTTAAAATATTAAAGATGAAAGCAACATGGGCAACTCCCCCACCCCTCCAACTGGAATTTTCCAGTATACAGTATGCCCATTTGATGTGTGTATAGAACTTGCAGATAAGAACCTACAGTAGCTATGTAAGCTAAATATTGGATTCCATTAAGGTTTGAAAAGTGGAGTATGGTGTCACTGTGTGTATAGTTGATTTCCAAAGTTGTGTCATCTCCAGTTACTCGGGTATGATGGTGAACTTTGAGAATAATGTGAGTACGATTGGTCAGAAAATTATGGCATATAAACTTTAACCGATAAATGTAAAGGTAGGAAATTCTACAAACGCAACCTTATACAATGGTTTAATTAACATTGGAGATTTAACGGTAACTTCGCCTTCCTCCCAGCCATGGGGGTTGCGAAATTTTGGATCGTGACTGTCCATCGAGTCAATATTTAGGGACACATCAATACCTAAATGAGTGGCCGGAACAGTAGACTCAGCAGGTAGAGAATAATGAAGCCGAAGTGCGACGTGATCAGAGAATAAAGCTGGCACCAACGAGCACTAGACCCGAGATACTAATGTGGCCAGACGTGAAGATGTGATGCAGTGTCTACTCGGGAATGCGTGGCCCCACCAAGGCACCATATAATTATCTGATATCGTTTGCACGCCTCTGAAAATTAATCTTGGCTTCCACATCTGCCTTTGCATCAGTGCAGGTACGATGAATTATATTTTTAAGTTCATCAACCAACAACAAACCTAATTTTAATGAAAACCAGCAGTGAGGTGGTCATTGCGTAATGATTAATCTACACCTATTAGTAATAGGTTTACAGATAAAGCAGAAGACACAGATAGGGTTAAATTATTGTCATGCAGTTGCTGCTGATATCTGTGTTTCGGCAAGGAAAAGCAGAAAGGTGGTTGTCAACAGATGAGAACTCAGTAAGCCTATAAAGGCCACACATGTTGCAGAAATTGATAAAGATTAAATCAGGCAATATATATGGCTTAGCACAGCTGCATTGGTCGTTAACGTTAACCGAAATAGGCTAATTGGGGCTGTTTCCTACCTTTCCCCCGGGGTCTTCAGACCTTCGAGGATAGCTTAACCCACACAGATTACTCAGGGTTCAAGAGTTTAAACAGGTGCAGCATCTATTGTTGCACGAGCACTGGGTACAGAGCTTCAGCTTATTGAAAGATCTTAGTTAATGCAAAGTATCAATTAACTTTCCAGATAAACTGCTGATACATTTCAAATTCGAAGACATATTAACTGCCTACATTTATTCAGTTAATTGGGATATCATCCTTTCTTCGTTCGAACGCAGAACAATATTAAAACCTCTTGGCAAAGACATACATATATTTCCATCCGGATGTACTGTCATAAGATTATCAAACCGGATTTCCATGAATGTAAAGGATAGTCTTACTTTAAGGTTAGCTGTATATATTAAAAACTTCTATTAATACTGCACTTCTAGTTCTTCTTCAGTATTACATAACGAATTAATTTTATATATAATAAAAGAATAAATATCTATAAACAAGGATTAAAAAGAAATAAAATTGTACCGAAGCTAAGACTAACCAAAAAAAATGTAAACAGTCGCTGAAGGCAAGATGTTTGATGGTCTCAAGTACGTCATTTAATTAGTATATTACTCACCTGTTCATTGAGGTAAGCATCGTTTACTATTGAGGAAGTGTTGCATTATGAATTTATGATACACATGTTGCTGATTGAATCCTAGTCATAGAAAGACAGCAATATTTATCTAGTGATTGAATATGAATGGGCTTGTTTGTCAGAGCAGGGACTGGATAATGATTGACTGTGCAGGTTTCATTTTCATATGATGCAGTACGTCATTTATTTTATATTTGAAGACGGAGAGGTTGATTATGACCCCACTGCATAAACTTAACAAAACACCTGTATTTGACGATCAATTCCATTCTTGATTGATTGCCTGGTTGCTGTGTAACTGACCAGTGCTTTATTCCACGTTTTCATCATAGGCTATTTCTCCCCCTATCAATATTAGTTTCAACACAATGAGGGCAACGCTTGAAGATTGAGGGAAGGTAAAAATCTGTTAAAGAAAATGTGTGATATTGATTGTTGCAGAGAACTCACATTAAAGGTAACAACAGCAGGTAAGCGTAGGTAATGATGGTAGACAATCACCAACATAGCTCTTCTCTTTGCCAAGTGAGGCTATTATTTATTGTACGTTATTGTTGCATACTATATAATAATATTTATCATAATTTATGGAGTTGTTGTTGTAGTTCCCCAGACTGTCTGTCCGAGCAATCCTGAGTCTAGTTGACTGAAGCCGGGCAGATGCTCGGAGCTCCAAAAGGGAGTCAGAGAGATAATGAGATTCTGTTCTTCGAAGGCAACAGAAGATGGGACAACTGGCTCACGGTCATGTTCCCCGAGCCATCGAACCCTTGTTGTGTCACTCATTAGTACCCCCGAGCCAATGAACTCTTCAACAGTTGCCTCCCCTGTTGTGCCACCCAATCGGGCGATCTCACTAGCTACCCAGAAGGAATGAGAAATGGTAAGAGAGACAGATAGAACAGGCCAGGGTGTGGTAGAGGATGTCAAATTCCTCATTTCTGGATAGAACCAGCCCTCACCAGGAAGATAGAATAGGAAGAGGAAGAGAAGCATATGCCAAGCCCCGTATGGAAGGGAAAGGAGAGAGTTGGAGGAAGATCGGGCTTGTGACTATGGCTTCAACTCTAAACTTGCTCTCAGAGATGCCTTTAGTCCACCAAAAACATGGACTCATCCGCCCTTGGAACAGCATTTCCTCTGAACCAGGACAACCCAGTGCCCCAAACATTCCCAACTCATACACCTCACTCAAAATGTACGAAAGACATTGCACATAAGTGAATGGGTGGCACAGGAATGTTATGATGAGATATACCCCTTACCACAGTTGGATTTATGGAGTTTTCAGTAGTACTATACTTACAGAAGGCGTACATATTTGGAGGGAAGTTTACGGACAAGCGAGGGCCTAATTAGCCTTTTTCCAATATGATCAATGCCCCAGTTACCATGCATTACAGTTTTATTCACATTTTATGTTATCAATGAGGCACTAAACATGAGACACCACTTTACATCTAGGCCTAAGTGCATTAGAACTTTGGGTAGCCTAGGCACGCATTTGTACTAACTTTCAGTAAAAAAATTAGTATCACTCAAAGAAGAAATTTGTAGATCATCACTCATTTAATAAGACTTAATACTGTAATGTAAATCTTGACGAAAATAAATCACTAATCATCAATACCCTGTATTTCTAAACTTATTTTGCACGGCTTTCTAAATCTTTGTGTTTTTATTTAAAATTGAAGATAACATAGATTGGCCTCTATATGCAGTAAAGGGACTGTAACTTGAAATTTATTTTAACAGCAAATGTCGTCCAACCTAGAAGAAAAACCAAGCAGTGCAACAGAGCGGTTGCGAGAGGAATATCGAAAGCATGTCCAGACACAGATTTCCCATGACCTTGTCGATACCATTGCCAGTTTGGAACAGCACCAGGAGCAGCTCCAACAGCTGCGTGATCAGCTCTCTCTTGCCAAAACACAGGTTAGTGCATTTTTGTCTTCTGTGGTGTAGGTCACTGAAAGGCTTTGAAGTACAACTTCATGATTAATGGGTTGCTCTGTGATACACATCCACTTTACAATATTGTTAGACTATTGAGCAGGGCTACAACATAACTTTAGAAGTGCATCAAATAACAAGAAAACAGAAGGAATATAAAGGACAGGGCTGAGATTCAGATCCTTGAAGCCAGAGGTATAAGTCTTTTACTGGCAGCAAAATCTTAGCTTGCTTGATATGGTGTTTGGGACCTATTTCTCTGTCACTTCCTTTGTATATCATATATCAGGATCATCAATACCCCATTATAATCATATTGCTTAGGAATAGTGATTGTGTGCCATACTAATATTACTTTATTTATACATTTTAACATTTTTACAGGTGACAAATAGTGCTTCTGAGACTAAGCAAGCTGTCAACAAAGTCTTTGATACATTTTTGTCAACCCTGACCGAAACAGTAAATGTAAGGCGACAACAGCTTCTTGAAGAGGTAGAGCAAGTAAGTTGGTTCCTGTTTGTCTTCTGCTCAACATACTGTACTTTTTCTCTGTTCACCTGCAAAAATCATCTAGATGGTGGTAGTAGCTGCTCAGTCACAAATGTCATTTTTTTCTAGTTCTCTCATTAGACATTTCCATAAAAGGGCAATCCTGGAAAGACAATAGAGTAGAGGTGTTGTGTTGTACTAAGAGTGGTTGCCTTGCAACTGTTACATGCTGATATTACTCTTTTTCTTGTATCTTATATTTAAAGAAAGTAATGTTTATTTTGGCACAGGTGGAAGAGGAAGCTGTGAGTCCTCTGGACCAATGTGCTGGGGTGGTGGTAGCCAGAGTGAGGGAAACAATGGAGAGAGTTGAACAAGGCAGGCGTCTTCAGAAGCACCCAGGAGTCTTGGCCAAAGATACAGTCATCAGATTCCAAGAAGAGGCTGCTGCAATGACCAGGTTAGTCCATGTTTGTGGTGATGATCCTTTGTCTGACCTGAGAAAGTATTACCTGGTACCATAACTAAATATTTTCAGGAAAAGAACTTTTATATTAGGTTCTTTCATATGCATTTGGGTGTTTGTTTTGGCTTACCTGATGCTGTATTAACTGTACAGTACAGTACTTCAAAAATGCTGATTATAGTAGAACTTTCATTTTCATGATACTCTGATATTTCTGTGTTGTATGTATGCTTGTTATACTACTGTACTTTATTATTGATATTATTTTCCTATTTTTAATCTTGAATAACAAAACATTGTTATGCAAAAAATGTATGAAATAGCATGCTCTACTATAATGTTTACCATCTCATTCGTAGTTGTAATAATAATATGCAATTAGCCTACCAGAGGTCCCAGCGTTATGTGCAGTGGCCAGCGTAAGTGTGGAATTTCCATCAAATCCCACACTGACCCAGGAGGTGCAGGAGTTGGTGAAGGAGGCAGGAAGGGTGTCTAGGATAGGCCCTGTACAGATCACAAATATTGTAGAGCAACCTGGTTCTCTACTAGTGTCATGGGAGGAGGTATGTTGAAAATACTTTTTTAATAGTAACTTGCAGGCACTGTAAATATTAATTATTATTGATAATGAATATCCCTAAATGATAAACTAATTAAGTGCTCAGTACATGAATTACATTACTTGCCATCTGTGTTATCATTATGATTCTCCATCAATTTGCCAATAAGATTTAGGCGGTTCTTCAATGTAGAAGCAGGTCACCATAGTGATAATTTAGTGAAACCATATTTATAGGCACTGTACAGTCGGCAAAAAAAGTTTCGTTATCATCCCTAAAACAGTGTGATGTAATGTTGGTACACCTGACTGGTGAATGTCGTACCTCCGCCACCCTCCAGCCTCTATAAGTCCGTGCCTCTGGCCAATGTTTCTCAGTGTGTCATGGGCAGCCAAGCAGGAATGACGTCCTTTCAGACAGTGCTATATTTTCTGGGTATTTCAGGGTTGATCTTGTTTTAAACTACTCAAATGTATTTCCTTATGTTTGATAATGAATAGTTAAATGGTAAGAATTTTTTAACACTCAAAATTTAATTTAAAATCAGCTAAACTTTTGATATAAAAAAGTTGTCACTGCCTCGGCAATGACAATTCTCGTCCAGCATGTCCCGGATGACACGGAGTCAACAGCTGCCCAGTCAGTGGAGTACCAACCCTACCGGGCTTATCTATGTTAAAATTAACGTAGGAGTGGTAACGAAAGTTTTTTTGCTGACTGTACTTACAACATGAAAATTATTTACATATGGTACATTATTGCATGAAATGTTAGTATGCTTTGCCGACAGCATCCAAATTTTTAAATTTCTTTCATTGTGTCTGATTCTGTTTGAGATGTTTTGAACAGATTTTTTTTTCACAACAGTACAGTATATTACAAAAGGTGAGTGTCCTCACCTGTGAAGTAAAAAGAGTGAGAGAGGTCCATATTCATGTTCAAATTTCAGGTTGATGAGGATGTGTCTGATGATGGAATAGAGTTTTGCCTTGAGTTCAGTCACTCTGCTGCTGCCAATCACCACTCTGCCTCTTTCCACACTGTCTATGTTGGTCCTGACTACTCTTTCCTGGTTCGTGATCTCAAGGCTGGGGAACCCTATCTGCTCAGGGTGGCATCCAGGAGGGAGGGGTCAAGCTCTTTCGGGCCTTGGAGTCTTGTACAATCAGCTGTCACCAACATATCTCATTTTAGTATGTAATTGCAAGTTTGTTTTTATCTTGTACATCTAATCCTTGAGTCACATCCTGTCTACTAAAATGCATGTAGAGGCTCTCAACAGTTATTTGGCACCCCTTGCTCTGACACTTTTTGCAAGCATCACTGTTACAAACCACATGAATATGTGGGTCATAATGCCTCGTGAGGTGTGGCATAATGTATTGTGTATTCATTGCCCTCACTTAAAATATAAGAATTGTTTTGGGAAAATTTGTGAAGGAGGAACAATTACTGTTTACTGTAGATACTTTTTATTTTTATTTGATAGTTATGGTGGTATATAAATATCAGTACTATACAGTAGTTATTTCATACACTGTATTGTTGCCCACTCAAAATCGTATGACAATCCTATTCTCAGATCAACTGACAGTGCCTCAAGAATTAAATAAAACGTGTACTGTACATGAAAACTTTGGTGATGTTAAAAAGAGTGATTACTTGGTATATTTAAAGTAATTATAATAAACTTTATGTACTGTATTTTAGAGTGGAAACAAGGAACTGGAGGATGGAGTGTGGCAGACGATGGTCGCTTGGCATCAAAAATTACAAACGATGTTGATGTGCTACATTCAGATGGACCCTTGCTCAAGGCTGGCTCCTCCGTTTTGTTTAAGGTGAGGTGATGACATAAGGAATCTTACTCTGTTTTTGTTTATTTTTAGCCTACTTATATTATGTGTTTCTTTCCATCTTTGTCACCTATTTTATTTACACCATCCTATTCATCCAAACCACTTCTTTTCAATTTGTCTCACATTATACCCAACACATGTACAGTATCTACAGTACCACTTCCAGCCCCTTTTGAAATTCATTCACACCCTTACATTCCACCCACTCATACTTTCCTGTCTCAGTCTGCAGGACCCTTAACTGGGAAGGGGCCAGCTCTGAGGCTTGCCAAACTTTTAGCACAAGGCAAAGACAAAAAACAAAACTATAAACATATACTGTACCATAAATAAACAAATAAACACAATGCTGAGGTGTCTCAGACCATGTTCATGTTACCAAACTTTCCATATAGGATAATGTTACTTACTCTTGCTCCTTTTTTAGGTGATGAGTGGTGGCGGTGGAATCAGTGATGAGGGTGTGGGGTTATCGTGCCAACCAGTTACAGGTCCAGAGCAACTCCTTCTCACAGGCACACTCTTCCTCAGTGCTCAAGGTGGGATTTCCAGACATTACATTATCTAGCACAGCAGATGCAGATGTACAGATTAAGGCTGGTTTTACACCAAGCGAGTCGCGTCGCATCAAATTAGTCTCAGTCATTTGGTGCAAGTCAAAGCAACAATCTCTGTTCACAATAGACGTATATTCCCACACTGAAGTAGTCGTTCTGTTATGGCTTCGTCGTCACAGACGTAATAATGATAAGAAAAACGAATATGGATGCATGAACTGAACACCAAAAGGCTAATGGCTACTTTGGAAGCTTCAGTCATTATTCCCAGACTTGCAAAAATCATCCAGAAATTTTTTTCAACTTCTTTAAAATGACAAGTGAAAATATCAAGAAGCTGGTGGACATAACTGTATCATCCATAAAGAATATGAACACTAATTACAGGCGTCCTGTTGGAGTTGAAGAAAGAATGGTCATTTTTTTTTATAAGAAATATTTTATTGAAAATAATAGCAATAATTACAAGTAGACATATGTGTAGGGCAAGAATGTATAAAACAACACAGTTCCTGAATTTCTGTTGGTAAGTGAAGATACAACTTATAAATATCCAACCACAGTAATTAATAATTATATAATATCTAATTTAATGTAAGAGAAAGTTATAGAGAGGACTTGCAATTATGCATGAAACAGCAGGAAAGAAGGGACAGTTAAAAGAATGGAAAGGGGTGGCTGGGGTATGAAAGGATGCCAATACCTTATATACTCTGCTTCTCAGAAGTTAGTGTCTCGCTGTGACCGAAGCAGGAAATGGGTCTTGTTGCATCATTGTCTCGACATGACATGACGCAACGCAGCGTGACTTGACTCAACATATCTGGTGTAATCAGTTTTACCAAACATCCATATAAATTAATGCTAACTGGGGGTGGTGAGTCATGACGCGCTTTGACTGAGACTGACTGACGCGACTTGCTTGGTGTAAACCAAGCCATCTCCTTCCCTAATCACTTTGCTGTTTTGCATATGCAGAACAGCACACATAATCTGGGTTTACGATTCTCACTAGAAAAAGTACAAAAACTAGGGTAAATCACATTGAAATATTATACTTGTATCAATATACATTGCCCATATGAAAACTGTTACTTGCATAATGCATTATTTTTCATCTGTGTTTGAAAGCCACTCCCTCTCAATCCCTCAACTGTCCTTCCTTTCCTTATATTACACTCATGTTTGCTGTTCCACAACTCTATCACCTCCTTTGTCCTATAGGGCATTGTAGGCCTAAAGCAGTCAGCCGCAATCTTCTTTCATCCTCAACTCACTGTGTTTGAAAGTACTCTTTGACTGTTTGACTACTTGCAGGGTGTGTATTTCTGGATGGAGTGAGTCGGGTGACACGACTTCCGGCCATTCAAGACAAGTCTCAGGTCAGCTTTGCTGTTGAGAAGGTGTCCTCCTCAAAAGTTAGGGTCTATATCGAAAGTCAGGAGAAACAGGTAAGATGATAATACAGTCTTTGATGTGACTGTGTATGAAATAATCTTCCTTGATTATTTGACTTAAAGATTTATTCCTGCCATATTGTTAGTATTATCATGAAATCTGTATAACCTTTTTATTAATGGGAAAGAGTTGCAGGGTGAGGAAAATAATTATAGATTACAAGACAGAGTACCGTACCTCATGAATATGTTCATGCTTCTATTTACTCCCCCTTGTAAATCTTTGATTTCTCAGTTTCCCCCTCAAGTTTCACAATTATATCAAAGAAGCTTCATTTCATATAGTGAGAGGAGTCATGCTGCAAGCTTTCATGCAGACTGGCTTGTCAACCCAAATGTTTATTCCTCATGCCATTGATTTCTTGCTTCATCAGTGTCCATATTTTGCTGTCTTACTAATCATTTACCATATCATACTCTCTTCTCTTAGGCCTTTTCTGCTTCCTTTGTCCTTCATATTCATTCTGATGGTCTTATGCAGCTTTCATTAATATAACACTTTTATTCCATCTATTTTCTATATTTCACACAGTTCACATCATAACCATTTTCACTGGCCTCCTGTTCTCACTATTTTTCAAATTTGTGTCATATTCATGCAAGGTAATACTGTAGAGTAATATATTCAATATTTCATATTCCACATGCTGCTGAAAATGGGTAAACTTTGTACAGTATTAATATTCCTTTCACATAGTACATGCTGTTTCGATCATGTCAGGATTTCTTATGTACTGTACATTCAGTATCAAGTCATGCTTGATATGAAAAAAAATCTTATGTCTGAAATTCTTTCAGGTGACTTATGAATGGAGTGTTCCAAATGCAAGTGAAGGCCTATATTTTGTAGCAACTTTCAACGAGCCTCGATGGAAGATTAGTGTCCACTAACTTGTTCAGTACCATTATGAGATTTCTGAATCATGTTCAGATATCTAGCTGACAGAAGAAGGTTGGTGCAAGATGAATAGTTGCACCTGTAATACATAGGGAACTCTCAGTATTTATATTCATAATTAAGTCTATTGTGCCTGGATTATATCTAAACTGAGTGCCTGGTTTAATACTTTTATCTCTAACTCCTTTGTTCTCTTGACTGATGTCTTGCTGACCTCTTGATGATATTTTAGTTCTTAAGTGTCTATAGTGAAGAGCAGCAGCACCTCATTTTCCAAGATCAGATGGAGATGTGGATTGTGAGATTAACTAGGTTGTCCCCCATTTTAACCTGAAATTTTGACTGATGCTGCAATAAAAATATTTTACCCATGGTAGTCATTATTCGTCAGAATATGAATTTAAATTTGACAGTGGTATAACACTTCATCCCAAGAATAATAAGAAAAAAATGGGGTATGATATTTTGTAGAATACAAAGAATATATTTGAATTGATCTGAGCATGCATTGATTCACAGTAATATTTGTACATAGATCTGTGCAGAGTTCATAGGTTCATATAGTCAGACATACAGTACAGTATAGTAAAAGTTATTAGTAGGCAGTTAAAAAGTTTTGGGAGAAATTTATAGCATATCTAGATACTACAGGCATAAGAAGTAAACCAAGGTGCTTAATATTTATCAAAGCCTATATATTTCCATATTACTAGAGAAAGTCAAACACCACCATAGTCAGAATTGGCAAATCTCCAGAAGCAGATCAGGTTACTTGATACTAATGAGGCAGGTAATATGTCTTCTCAGTAATTCATATTTCTTCCTTGATTTTCACTCAGTACAGTGTATCTAATAAATGTTTGTCATAGTTGGTGAATGGTTCTTTTCTCCATCAAGGTGGTGTTGTTTCTGGTAATACACACTCCAGTTGTGATGTCAGGCAAAGGAAACATGATTGACCAGATATGTCTAGCTAGTATAAGTATAAAAATATCAGTTCAATTTGCCTTATGTAAATGTAATTTTACTGTGAAATATATTGTAAGATTATTTATTTCATAAAAAAACATGCAGTATGAGAAGGATATAAAATTTCCATAATATTTTGACAATATAAAGCACAAACCTCAAGTCTAAAGGCATATGTACTGCTTTCAATGCAATCAACTTATTGCTTGATTCGTTAATGCACATATCTTTTGGATATGATTGTGTTGCCAAGACCTTGTAATAATTACAATATGTGTAATTAATATTCATGTGTTTCAGCACAGCAGACTATACTAAATTCTATTTATGAAGAAAACTGACAAGGGAAACGAAAAGATGTATCAAACAGTTTCGATAACCCCGGTGGCCCTTTTCAGTGATGGACAGTACACCACTAAAGAGGGCCATAGGGGTGGCCATAACCTTGTAGTACTCCATCTTTTCGTCTCCCATTGTGGGTTTTCTTCACTTTGTCGACGTTTACGTCATTGTGAATTCTCCTCTAGTTCTATGTATGGGATTGAATATATGTTTTCCTAGTATTATGCATGGCTCTAAATTTGAATTTTGAACACACACACACACACATTCAGTGCAGATATTCTGATACACTCTCATACATTCAGTACAGACACATTGATACAAACACCCACCCACTTTAAGTACTGTATTAGGGTTTGATATTTGGCATTAGTCCTAGTGCATTTAACAGAAAGAGTTGTTATAATAATTACTATAGGTTAAATTTGGAAATCAATAGAGCTTTCCACTTGTCTATGAACAGCTACTATGTGTGTGGAACAGATGGTGATGGATGTTGACTGCTAAATATGATGAAGGTTTTGAAGAATGGTTTTGTCATGCTATTCGTTAAGTTTAATGCAGTTTAAAGAAAAGTTTTAGTGTATTTTGGAATCAATAGAAGTACCCGTCACTTAAAATGGCACAAGATTTAAAGTCAGTAATGTGACATTTGTTAAATCCACTTGCAACTCGGTGTAAGGTTTTTACACAATGTTAGTAATATATCATGTACTATAATTTGTTTCTGGGTACCTGGTACTGTAGTTATTGTATAGGCAATAGGCAGAAGTGAAGTATGAAAGTGAATGTTACAGGTTTGTTTGTAATTAAATACAGTAAACCTGCAATATAACAAATGAATTGGAACAAGGAGGCATTCGATATAGAGGAAATATTGTTAGTCAGGTGGTCGTTATGCAAGGCCTTTTTATTGAACATTGGTCGTTATATATGGGCAGTGGTTATATAATACTGTAAACATCGAACACAATATTTTAATTGTTGCTATAATACACTTGTAAAAAAATAAATTGACCTTGAAATACCAACAGCCAACTTAGATTAATGATCAACATTTAAATATTTTGGGGCGTTGTCTAGTAGGCTTACACCTTTTTGTTAGAGCCAAAATTTGTTATACAATATTGAGGGTTTACTGTATATGGTAATAGTTTCGAAATTTTATTAAGAGTTTACTATAATTATGTAGTAATAGTTCTGAAATATTTTCATATTTTTAAGCCCATAGATATGTGAACTGTAGTACAGTATAGTATATGACACCAGGGTAATGTATGGGAGGAATAAGGTAGGGACAAGAAATATTTAACCACAGTCAGTACAGTATAATAATAGAACAACTGAGTATAGTATAGTTTTCTCAGTATAGAATTAATCTAGTTTTTTTCATACTCGTGTTTTTCAAACACTTTCATTGCAAGCTCAGTTTGATTATGTGTTATCTTCACAAACCTATTGAGCATAATGTATGACTAAAGAAGGGCCAACATTCATCCTCCTGTGGCCAGAGGACAACCATATCCAAGGTGAAATTTGTTTCTGTGTAGTATTGCCGAGCAGAAATCTTCAAAGATGCTTAAACTGAACTAAATTTTAAACACCAAAGTTTCAAATTTTCATCCTTAATTAGACTTTAAAATTCACTACATATATTTCCTTGTAGCCTACAGGTGTATTTGTTCACACTAAACTTAGTGTCAAAATTATCGCCAAATGGAAACCCAGCTTCTGTGGCAAATGAAGATTACTTTTGAAGTGTCTGGAATAAAAATTTTGTCTGCTGTTGTGGGTTTTTCTACTAGTATTGTAGGTTTGACAAAGTCTTTCCAAGTTTGTCAGTAAATACTGTAGATTAATCTGCCCAATTTCACAGCCAACCTGGGGTAAGGTGCACATTATTATGGTCTTTTTTGAGAAGACAAGAACCAAGATGAGGCTGAAGTGTGAGGTTGTCAAGCATTAAAATAAAAAAGGTAGGAAAGACCTAGTAGTCCAAGTGAGACGAGATGAAAGAAAATGAACATGAAGGAAATTGGAAAGGAGCAATTCTTGAGGTCTTGCTGTTGTTGTTAAAGTTCCTCAAGCTGTCTGGCTGAGCAGCCCCGAAATCGAAGCCATTCCCAGGGACTTGCGCCCCCTTGGTGGAGGCAGGAGGATTTTGTGGCAGTTTGGCCCACATAGCTTCCTTCCTTGGTAGCCCTGGGGGGTGGTCCCACGACCTAGATGCCACCACTCCAAGACTTGTTTGCTGACATAATTTGGAGGAATCACAGTTGACCTACAGTTTGCCCCCAAAACAAACCATGATAAATAGGGAGACTTGGTGTCAGGAAATTCATCTCGTAATAAAATCAATCTTCCAGATTCAAAATACACATCCATCCACATAAAGAGATGTGGGAAAATATCCATCTATATTGAGGAAGAGGATTACAAGGCAAGAAGGTAAATGGGAAAAACTTTTGACAGTAAATTGAAAGGCTATTGAATCCTTTAAACAATGTGTGTGATCAACTGGTGGAGTTTTGCAGTAGAGATTCCTAGACATTTTACCTCAAGCTGGCTCCCTTTATGTGTGTAAAGTCACAATGGGTAATAGGGGTATTTATGGAGGAACCTGAGAGAGAAGAGAAGGGGGTGGGGGAGTGATGGTGTTGGTGGAATGAGGGAGGGGAAGGAGAATGATATGCAAGTAGTGGTTGCAATTACACCCTTGAAATTTTCCTGTAATCTATATGTCCATTTGAAGTGTGTGGAAGTTGTAGATAACTTCCTAGCTGTAGGCTATAATCTAGATATTGGATGAAGTTTTTCTCGGATTGAATTAATGAAGCTGGTACTTTGTTCCCAGGTTTAAAAAGTGGCCAGAGTATGGTATCAATGTGAGAGTACAGTTGCTGTCTCAAGTTTGTCATATCAGTGGTATTTGATGGTGAACTTTGAAAATAATATAATGAGTGCAAATTAAATTAAAGAAAGCAGCATGTAGCCTACTAAGCCAGAAATACATCGTACTAGAGAGGAGAGAGAAGAAGGATGGTAGGCTAGAAGGAAAGGAGGGACAGGTCCGACAGTGGAAGTGAAAAAGGGAAGGTTTTTAGCTAAGAGAATGGGAAAGTTGGAGGAAGAAAGGAAAGAGATGAAAGGGGAATAGGAAGGTATGAAAAAGAACGACAATGATCTGTAATAATGATATAGACTCGTACTTAACGCGTAGAATATAGTTCAACTATAAAAAAAATAGATCTATACTCTCTTGACGGTAAATTCCTCAAAACTATACCACAAAGCTGATCCCCTTTTAGTTACCCTAATTAGTAACAGTAATAGTTAATGCTACTTTTAGTTAAAAAAAATATAACGAAGACTGATATTCCTGCCTGGAGCCTCTGAAAACTATCCGCGAGTACCACGTACAGCAAGTTATATAGCAAGTTAGCAACTGTTGCAACTAGCTAATAGTCATCATTCTCGGAAGCTAAAACACGAACACAGATGTACACAGTGACGGTGACGGGTTGCCAGATGGCCGATTTTTCTGACAAATTCACTATTAATTAAAATCAGAAATTTGACTGAAAGGCCCGATTTGCAAAATATTGGTCAAATGTCAGCCTTCTCCCTCTCCCATGTGTCCCATCCACCCCCAATGCCCCCATCCGACACTCCTGCCTAATGCCTACACAGTGTAGAGTGTCACAGGAAGTCACGAGATATGATGAGTGCATGGATACACTGTGACTCAGACTGGACACTTGCTTTATATTAGTCTTTGTTCAACTGATGCCTCGTATACAGAACACGTGCAGCTTAGTCACTGTTTAGAATGGGGTGAGATTCAGAATACAGTAAAACTAAACTCTATAGAAATGGGTGATATGACTGCATAAAACAAGAAAAACATTACAAGGACAGCAGTAATACACTTGTGAGTGTTGTGATTGCGAAGTGGTGTCATTCTTGATTTATCTCTTGAAACATGTCGTCTAATAACACTACATAATCTGATAAGAGAGGAAATAAGGTATGAGTAAGCACTTGGATTTGTGAAAGCGATAGGCAACTTGGGACGAGCGTGCTTCATGGCAACGGCAGGACTGCTGCTGAAGACCTTGGGAATTGACGTTTGTAACTATTTTCACCATTCCAGTTGACTCTCCACTACACCACACCTCCCCACGAACATTGAAAACCTTTTAATTTTATTTAGTTACCATCACTATGGATGCTGACAACTTAATATCCCCACAAGGCGTAGAGGGTGAGTTGAGAAAGGCAATGTTTTCGTTTTAATTTGTAGGTTTTATTTACGTATTTGCCCTATTTACTAGAAGCTTATTAATTACTACTACAAGAAGGAAGTGGTCATGATTATCATCTAGTATAGTTCAACTGATAGATCATTCTTTGACATTATATTATTATCCATGGAGGGATACAGACTTGGTTTGCGTTTTATCATTTTAATTATACTTAACAGATAGCTGGGAATACAAACTGTAGTGTAATATACTTTAACAACTTCTTACACTCAATAACAACACTTAATCAGGCCAAATATGATAACAATAGGATTTTCTCTCTTATCAGTCATCTTGTGGTTCACGTAATAATGAACCTGTTAGCATATATCTATTTTTCACTGCAAAGATACTGTAACAAGCTGAAAACTACTGCTCAAATAGAATATAATAATATGATAGAATTAGATGCTTATTGCTTAACTTAAGGAGACATTTAATAATAAGCCGCATTTTGCGTTTGATTATCTTTATTATTGCTACGCCAGGAACCTGCAGATGATGACTATTATGATATGAAGACTTGTTGATTAATACAGTAATAGAAGCCTTCAATTATTTTGTGTATCACTCCATATTCAGGGTCAAAAGAGGGTGAAGCCTGGTATAACTATAATGACAAGTAAACGTAGGTGATTTTCCTTATTTGATTGCCGCCTGACAGATGCCAGTCATGTCACTCAGAACACTCCAACATATTATTATTTATTGGCCCAAACTAGCCGCCCACATCTCGGTCTGTGGGCGTCTTGTACTATCTTCAATACTTCATCGTTTATCACTGAGATTATGCACTTCCAGTTGTACTTTTTCTTTTTCTGAATATTGGTTATGATGTATTTGCTTTTAATTATCATGAGTACATACCATAAGGGGAAAATATAATTAAATCACCACATTCACCAGAATAAAAACTGGGTTGGCCGCTGGCGTAAACTAGCCATTCACACAATCACACATCCTGACACATTTGGATGTTGACTTTTTGACGGTTTTTGTGATCAGTGACTGATCACTGTCCACTGACACTGCGTATCCATAGGTAATATTTTTACAAGTGTTGATTTCAAGTTATTTTCAGCTACGTCCCAATACAGTGACAGTAATTAATTTGCATACGTGATTATGAAGTGCTAACCGAAAGTTTTCCAACATGTAGAATTTATGCGTATTTTTGGTTCTATTCATTGGAGACTAAATTATTATGAAAAATGAACATTTAACCTAACGTTAGAACAAATTTATGGGATCATTCATCCATCTATTTGCGGGTAAATTTACAGAAAACATGGGTTCACTATATTGTATATATTAGTATCATTATCCACTATTTAGGACCATTCTAAGACACTTTTCATCTATGGTGTTTCTCTCGGAAATGTCCCATTTTCGAGATATGCCCCGTTTACAAACATAATTTGGACACTAGTCTGACCTAACCTAACCTAGACCAAAACAGACTACCGGGACCTAACCTGGGCAAACTACCGAGTATAACCGGTGTAAACTATCATAAAGTGACTGGGGCAAATTTCCAGGACCTAGCCAATGTGGTAATACTGCTCAAGTCTAGCCAAAAACCCAGTTATTCTGTATTAATATCCATTTGCGTTTAATTAGGGGATCATCTTGGAATGTAACTTTAGGATTTGATGTTTTTCTTTTATTGACTGTCGGAAATGCACACTATTGCCGCTAAAGACTAAACAGTGCATTGGTCTAGGTCAGGTTAAATCACTTAAAGTTAGAGTAGGACCGAAGGATATCTTGGTAAGACCGAAGGAAGCCAAGGTTAGGGTCAGCTTAGGTTAGGTTAGATCTGGTCAGGTCAGGTTGGTTTGTCTGCTTACAAAAAATAATTATAGAAAGTAGCAAAATACAAAATTTCTGATGATCAAAGAAAAACATATATATTTCAAATCCATACATTCCATGATGATTCCCTCCCAAAAAAGCATAAATGGATGAAAGAATTATTTTACTTGGATGTAACTTCTTACAGTCACCAACCTGCAAATAGTTGCAACCACCAATGAGCAGTTCCACAGACGGCCCTGACCTGACTGAGCAAGTATACCGCTCACAGTCTAGGTTGCTAGGTACACGTAGACCAGACCAGTCTAGGCTGTATCAATGTCTGTAAACATTAAATATATGTACTGTACCATAGAGTACATGGTACCCTATTGAATGATTAATCAGCACAAAGGAAAAATTCAGAATTTTATGTGATATGATTTCCTGAATTATGTAATGAATATTGATTTTTTACAGGTGCAGGAGAAATGGAGCCAGCCATTACTACCCCAAGAGATGATGAGACTGACAGTGATGCTGGTTCTACTACAGAACTTTTCAAGACGTCCAGGGCTTCTCGACTCCATGGAATCTCATGCTGTCAAATTTTCAGTTTACTGATTGCCTTTTTGATGCTGGTTTTGAGTATAGCCATGATGTCGGGGTGCTACCAACTTACTATCTACGCTTTTTTAAAGCCAGTATGTTGTCATCTGTATGTTCTATTGTAGTGCAGTATTGAGTTAAACTGAATTATTTTTGCCTGCTTAATACCACCTAATGTTGTTATTTTACTTAGTACAGTACCATAGTTAAAACAGTTGGGAAAATATAAAGTTTTCTGTATTATTTTGCATAAGATTAGTATATCAACTACAGTACAGTCTAATAATGCTTTGCTCCCACCTTAGAACTCCTAAAGTGAGGACTGCTATGGTATTAGAATTTTAGGAATATTTAACTCTTACTTATCAATAATGCTCTCGCTATCATTCCCCTTGCCCTTCTTACCCTCTCTTGATTAGCAACTGTTCCATTTCTTTGTCTGACATCAATCGTTATCTTTACAATTTATATGTGTCGATCATTTTCCCTTCACCCAGCAACTGGTAATTAGCGAGGGGTCAAATGCGTACAAGTTGTGGAAGGAAACTCCAGTGCCTATGCTTCTCAAATTCCATGTGTTCAACGTGACTAACCCAGAGGAAGTCAAAGATGGATGGAACCCAATAGTCACTGAGTTAGGGCCATATGTTTGGAGGTGCGTATTAGAAATCTGTGTAACTTGCATTCTGGTAGATGGATAATTATTGAAAATAAACTTTATTTTTTTTTTTAAATGCATTAAAATATACAAACAATATTTAATTTCTTTGTAAAATAATAGATTAACTCTGAGTTGGACTATAGAATGTACATTATCCCTTGTTAACTTTGGTATTACCCATTAAAATTCCACTTAAATTTCTCTTCCTCATGTATTCCTCCATCCTATTCACCTATTAGACTGATGGTCTGCCCCTCACTCGGGGCCCTCACCTTTACTTCCATAGACCTTGTGTAAATTCTCCATCTTACTTTCTCTCCACATGTTCAAACCACATCAGTGTATCACACTTCATCTACTCGGCCACCCCACACTCAAAACCACTTGCCTTCTCACCTAGCCAAAATAGTTATTCATATTAAATTTATACCAGTTAATGGTACAGTAATTTATATATTTCCAGGGAATACCATAAGAAAGAAAACATAACTTTCCACCCAAACGAAACGGTGACGTACTACCAACGGCGATGGTGGGTGTGGGACCAGGAAGAGTCAGGCACAAACTCTCCAAATGATACCATTGTTATCCTCAATGTCATCCCTGTGGTAAGTTTGTTTTCATTCATGGGTAATATGACAGTAACTATAAGGTTATTAACTTGAAGAAGTTGTGCAGTGAACCTACACTCTAATATCAGAATTTGCAACAAGACTACTGTCCAGCTGCAGAGAGAGTGGATATTTATTTCATATTTGCAATCAACTTATATTACATAGTGAAGTATAGGAAACATATAATTTTCTTGTTAAAGGCATGCACCAAGCAATCATGAGTTTGCCTTCTCATCTTTGCTGATGGCATTCCTCCAGTAGATTCGATTTAAAGCATTGCTGAGTCTAGGTAGTAACTTCACTCTTGGGTCATTCCACTGTACCCCTCTCTCTATTTTTCATGAGCTTACCCTCTGTGTCCTTCTTACATTGCAAGTTCATGATCTTTCACCTGGGTGTCTTGCCTGCTCTCCACATGCCCAAATAATCAGAACTGCTGAGTCCTCATTACATTGCCAGTACTTTTGATACCAGACATGACAAACAACGTTACATGCACCAGATGTCCATCTGGCCATCCACATCTCTAATTTTTTTTATATCCTTCACTTGGACAGTTTAGTCAAAGTTTCACTCCCATACAGCATCATGCTCTTCACACAAGCAGTATTGATTTTTAGTATAACCTCTAAACCATACTTTCTTCCCCTTCATACATTTTTATAACCACTTAGGCTATACTATACATTCTTGGCTCCCAGCTTTCTCATGGCCCACTTGACTAACACTTTAGGCACTCAGTCAAAAGTTTACTTCAAGTCGACGGAGACTATGAACATTTTTTCTCTTTCCCACAAAATTTTTCTTATTGCTAAGCCTGAACTGCACCCCATTTACAGTATGGGTATAGCATACTCACCTTGTCCCTAAACATATTCTCAATAACTCTTTCCATTACTTTCATTTCCTGGTTCAGCAGTTTGAAGCCCCTGTAGATGTGAATAAAAATATGTTGCATTATTCTCCCCATAAAAGGTTCTGTTTAGTGATAAATTGTTAAATAGAAGGAAATATGGAAATTACATTCATGAGTGCATATCTATAATGCATCAAAACTGCTTACCTTTTATTTTTCCATAGTATTGTACAGTATTTAATAGTATTTTGTCTTTCCTGACAGACTGTGGCTTGGATGACAAGGAATCACATTTACGCTTTTATTATAGATGCATTGTTCAACAAACTTGATGAAAAACTGTTTATCAACACAACAGTCGGCAAGATATTGTTTGATGGGGTTGAGGTGAGTTGCAATTAAGTTAGATTTATTCATCAGTAACCAATGTTAAATTAGATTCAATTAAATATGCTCAAGTACATCAGATTTATTATGCCATTAAGTACATATTCTGTGAAGAGTGATTGGCCATAATTCTAACTCTTAAACAGTCACTGATAATTATTACAATACTGTATTTCTGACTAAAGCCAGATAGTTTTTGTGTGGGAAAAAGTTCTGATACCCAAAGGTTACAACTACAATTCATAAATAACTGTTAAAAATTACACTTTAGTTTAAAACACTAGCAGCCTAACTTAGACTACTGAACAATGTTGTTATATCAAGGATATTCTGTATTTCAGATTATATAAATTATGGTGTGTGATGTCATTGCAGGACCCAGTGTTGGATTGGCTTCAGAAAGAGGTTTTCCCTGTGAATGACTCTACAAATATTCTTGGATCAGGAGGCATTGCAGAGTTTGATAAGTTTGCTTGGTTTTATAAGGTAAGGATAAATTGTCCCCTAATATATTTCAAATAGTAAATTTTACCAGTAATAAATATACTGTATATGATTGTGGATTAGAACTGTTAGATGTTGTCTGGGATACCTTGACATCTAATTTAAGCATAAAGTGTTTTCATACTGATATTTTTGTATAGGTTAGTTTAGGAGACTCCAATAAATTTTAAATTTAATTATGTACTGGTATTACTACCACCAGTAATTTTCGAAAGTTGTACTGTACTACTATTGCAACCGCCAGTACCACTATCACTTTGAAAATAGTATTTGCTTATCTTTGCAAGTATGCTATGTCATTTAATCTTTTTCTTACAGCGCAACATGTCCTTGGAATATGATGGTTTATTCAACATGAAAACAGGGACAAACAACTTGTCAGATTTAGGTAAGATAAAGTTTATTTTTCCAATCATTCAAGCAGTTAATATACAGTACAAGAATCTCTAATCCTTCTACATTTACTGGGGTTACATTACAGACATTTCATGTGAATGTTGAATACCTGTGGATAATTGTTGTTCCCCCCCCCCCCTTAAATAGTAAGTTTGTATTATTTTTGACATACAACTAAACAATTATTTGGCATCCCTTGCTTGGATACTCATTCTAATGAATACTGTTAAAACAGCATGAATACAAAGTTCAGAGTGCCTCATGTGGTGTGTTATAATGTATGGTGCTATAAGGCTGCCAAAAATATTTTATTGCCTATACAATATAAGATTGCCTTGAAGATCCTAAAGGATAGAGGTTAAGGTGATATTGAGGAGGAACAGCAAGCACGCAGGCAGCAGATGGAAAGGTGGGACAGTTGATAAAGTGAAAGTGAGTGGCTGGGGAACTGATGGGGTTCCAAAACCCTCAAGTTCTGCCCACAAAATTACAGGCAATGTTCCCTTCCAGGGAACTTCCAAAGAAGTTTTTTTTTTTTTTTTTTGCAAATTGGAAGACTACTGATCCTCCTAACTATGCCACAAAACAGATGCCCTCAGTGGTACTAATAGGGGATTTATTTCATGGCATAGTTTGGAGGAATGAGAGACCTTCCAATTCAATGAGAGAAACTTACCTTAATTGTTAATACTATACCGTACGTGAAAGTGATTTTACATGAATGTTAATATCAGTTTGTAAAAATATTTGAGGCTTTTTCCCTTGCTTTGACAGGTTTGATTGATTGGTGGAACAAAGAACATGGGACTTCTTTCTACCAGCCTCCATGTAACCAGATTGTAGGCTCAGCTGGCGAGATCTTCCCACCTAATCAACAGAAAGACAAACTGGTGTTTTTTAGCTCGGACCTGTGCATGTGAGAATTGCTGTTAACAGTTTACCATTATGGCAGTTAATTTACTGTTTTTGGAAAATTCTTATGATGGGATAATGGGCAATATCTACAGCTTAATTTTGTTTCCTTACCAATGTAGTCTGGTTCCTTGTTCCATATACAGTAAAAGTGTGATCTTTCCACTATACTTCTGTCACAGATCACATTATCTGTACAGTATTTAAAAATTTAATGAGCATATGAATGAAGACATAGTGCAAGACAGCAGGACAAGATTTGATTTACTGTAATAACAATAAAAAAAATTCTCTATCTAAAATCAATGTAGTATTGCTTAAGATGTGGCATTATGCTACTGTACACTCGAGTTGGTAAATTCACACTGACGTACCAAAATGTTTGTGCTACCTGGGTTGGTCACATTGTGTGGGGGAGAAGTCAGTGTAGCTGGATTATAGTATCATGTTGCTCTACTATGTCCTAGTCCCACCTTCTATGCCGCCTCCCTTACACAGTGTTACCAGCTCAGGTGGTACAGTCTCCTCCACTCCTGCTTTCACCAGTTCAGCGTTGCTAATGTAAACACCCGACATCCTGTGAGCTATCAGTTCCGACTTTCACATCCGAAACACCTGCCAGTAAGAGTAAGGGTTGATGGCAGGTGTTTCGGATGTGAGAGTCTGAACTGGTAGCTCACACGATGCCGGGTGTATACGTTGGCAACGCTGAACTGGTGAAAGCGGGAGTGGAGGAGACTGTACATACATCTAGATAATTATTTGGATGCAAATTTACAAGCTTGAGTGTTCAGTACATCAAATATATTTTTCCAGCTTAATGGTACATCATAAGATTAAGTTAACATTATTTTATTGTAGGAGTGCCACTCTTTTCTACAAGGAGGAGACTCAGTTTGCAAATGTGTCGGGAAAACGATACTGGGGGACCAATCACACATTTGCGAACAGCTCCATGGTCCCAGGCAACGAATGTTATTGTGTGAATGATGTATGCGCTCCAACTGGTAAGTTCTTTAATACTGTCTACATAACTTTTACGAATCTCATGATGGTACAATATAATATTTTTTATTTACAATGGAATCTAGCACCAAGCCCAGAGGAATTTTTTTGGCACAAAGGCAAGCATGGGGTTGATTAAAGGAAATTAGGGAGAAGAAAAGAGTAATGTCAAATTATAAATTGAGCTAAATATGGGCTAAGTGTCGGGTAAGGTTTAAGAAATGTATGAGATCTGGGAAGGAGAATGTAGGGGACTCACTAAAGAGGTCCATCAAAGGGGGATGCCAGCCAAGGTAAGAAGGAATACATTCTTCCTAACACATTTCACAAATCTCCTCTGAATTCTTCTTCTGGGTGAAAGGAATGAGTTACCCCTTTTGAGATGGATAGGAAGGCCCCTTGTTAAAACTTTTGATACGAGGTAGAGAAGATTGAATATTACATGTATTATTATTACTGTGATTTTCTACTTCAGGCCTGCTCAATGCTGAGTCTTGCCGGATGGGAGCTCCTGCCTTCTTGTCCTTCCCGCACTTCCTCCATGCTGACCCTTTCCTCCTCGACAGTGTGGATGGCTTGTCCCCTAATGAGACTGAACATGCTTTCAATATAGACATCATCCCGGTAAGATGGATAACTTACACAAGGAATGTGTGAACTAGTATCCATTGGTATAATGACTACATTCAGATTGTATATTCAAGTAACAAGGTAGCTGCTTTGTGTCAGAAAAACAAGCAAACACTCTTCCATGGACAAGATCATTCTTGGTGTGTAACTCGCACCACACAGATGACCATTTTAGGCATGGAGGCAAACATTCTAAATTCATTCTTCTTTAATCATGCTTGTTCAATTGCTGTCCATAGCAAGAAAGAAGCATATAGATAGTACAGTTGCAAAAGGGAGGTTTTTTTTTTGTTTTTTTACCTCTATGGGGGTCCCGCCTACCCTAGCATACCTTGGTCTCTTAATGGAAGGGATTTATCAATGAATGATAATAAATATATAACTACAGAAATGATTGGTAGATGAGTTGTCAGGAAATATTAATCAAAATGCAACATACTACTTAAGCAAGAGAGAATTATGGTTGACTAAAGGTGTGTGCTAGGGTATTGAAGGACCCCATGGAGGTAATAAAAACTCCATTCCGCAACTGTACCATCTTCTAATTTCTCTTTATTGAATTAACTGAAATTTATTAGGTTTTACAACTTGTGGAGTTTTTTGTCTCTTACTTTGTCCATTAAGACTATATTATTATTCTGGTGTGGAGCTGATTATTTATCTTTATTTTTTCTAGGAGTTGGGAGTTCCAATGAATGTGAATGCTCGGCTTCAGATCAACTTGAGACTATTACCACTGAAAAATTTCAGGTAAATATAACTGGCGAATGTGGCAGGTAGCTTGAGAATGTGTGTTTGTATCCATCTCTTCTCCAAAACGGCTGCACGTAGCCCATTGCAAATGGTCCACGTATGAAACTATCTATTTATAGCTCTGATCCCTCATTCCTTCATTTTCTTCTGTATTGCATCTTTCACTTTTTGTGACCACCATGCACTCCCTTTCTTCTCCCACTTCTGTGTCTAGTACCTCACCACCTCTCCTGCTGTCCTAGCTACTAGTGTTTTTTAAAGGTTTCACATACATCATTCAATTCCACTCCCTCCCCTATCTGCAGCCTTGCATCCTCCAGGCCAACTTGTGTTCTTCGCTATACTCAGAGTCATTTAGTTTCCCACTTGCTACCTTCATTTTGTTTCCTACCCCATCATCCCTCCTACTGTACTCACACTTAACCCAGGCATTACTCCTTACCAAGACCACATAATGGTCAGAGCATTGAACCATTCATTTCACCATTTTAGCTTCCATCCTATCCTTCCGTAATCTTTCATCCACAGCTACATAACCTATTAAACTCTTTTGTTCTCCTATCATCCCTTCTCCATGTATACCAGTTTATCATCTTGTGCTCAAAGAAGGTGTTGGCTAAGAACAACCCCCTCTCAGGACAGATGTCCACCATATACTCACCATTCTCGTTCACTCCTTCCACACCCCATTTACCAACAATGCTTTTTACTCTTATTTCCTATTTTCCCATTAATTATAATCCTTTTCCCGCTCTCAAAATTTCCTCAAACATTGATTCAGCTCCTCCCTTTTCAAAACAAATCTGGTGGAGTGCAGTATAATTTGCAAAGTTGTCAATATCAATGCCAAAATCTAGAATACTAAAATTCTTGAAGGCATGGCATACCACACAAGCTATAAACTCATCACTTAATGCAGTGGGTTGTCAAAATCACTTTTTTACTGAATCTCTTTATAGATTGTGGCTTCCATACACAAATTCACATCACCCACCACATAACCCATACATAAAATGAACATTTATGCACATGTACTGTATAAATTATTGTTCTCTTTACCTCTAGGCTGCTACGTAATGTTCCGGATATGTACTTCCCGACGCTGTGGTTTGAGATAAAGGCCCAGATGACCCCTGAGCTGGCCCATCATGCCGGAACCGCCACCTTCATTCTCCGCTCTCCCTTTACCAATGTTGCTATCTGGTGTTTTCTGCTGATCCTGGCCATCATCATCGTTGCCGTGGTTGTTATTCGCATGCGGCGTGGTTATAATGCTGTAGCACAAGGAGACTAATTTATCATTCCTTCAAATAGCATATGTATAACAATAGACTGAGGTACCATTGCTGCATTAAGTTAGTACTCAGCACGGAGGCATAAATCTAGGTACTGGAGGAGTTGAATCACATGGTGGCACCCTTTTGTAGTATTCTCAGTGATGATTGTAGAGGTTCTCTACAGATAATAACATAGCCACTTTTCACATACATTCTCAAAACACCCAAGATATCTTCACAGTCCTGAAATGAGAGGTTTATAGAGGCTACAGATTCCTTTACAATGTCCCTTAAAATAGCATTTATACTGAAGGATCATGTACTGTGATATAATCAAGAGGAATCGGTAGCCTCCGACTAGCCAGTATTACAGACCACTACAAAAGGATGACTAGAGATCAATCCCTGTTTTAGATTTAGATCCTTGATACAACAACCTTGCCCTTGCATTCACTACTTCATTCCATCTACACTCGGTTCTTCATTACAAATTTATATTTTCCTTTCTATACATTGTTTTTGGTACAGTATGTCCAAAGTGGCATTTCACTTAAACTATATCTAGCCCTTCCTCATGTTATAATTCCAAGTACTGTACTGAATACTAACATAATGACATTTTGTAGTTTTAACCCTATATTTTCTATTTAAGTATACCAAGGCCTATTTACACACTGCAATACATAGTGTATAGTTTAAGTCCATTACTCCAGAGTTTCCTAATGTGTAATGAAACTTTACTGTACATAAATAATTTTGTGGAGAACAGTCATCGCCCGTCCAACCCCAGACTAAATGGGAAAATACGGACGTTAAACGAAAATAATGATGATGATGCATAACACTGTATATACATATATTGTGAATGAACATGTATAATATTATCTAGATATTCTGTTTATATAATTTGCAAATGTGAATCATAATAATTACTGTTATATCATATTCAAATATGTTTTATGTTATGTAGTGAATACACTATACTGCAAATTGTCCAAATGTGTCTTATGTTATGTAGTGAATACACTATACTGTACTGCAAATTGTTATTCATACTGAGCCTTTTTCTGTTGGTAGGATTAGCAGTAGTATGAAAAATGAAGGCAAAATGTCAAGTGTGATTTAAAGAATTTATGATCAGGCCCATGTCACACCCTACCAGCTAATAAAACATTGCATGACATCAAGAGCTAAAGAACCTGAGATTGGTGGACAAGTTATCTGTTAACTGCTTTTGGTCAACTTTGATCAGGATATTGTGCATACAGTTGTGGACAATGGTTACTGGATTTTGAAAATCAACACAGCAATTTACAAAGAGAGAATTGAGGTATTGATGATGATGACAACAATTTAAAAAGCTCCTAATCACTGAAGCATTACTATTTACTTGTAATATTTTCTTTTATTTGAACTCACTTCAAATAAAAAGTAGGATAACAAATTGGGTGTCCAAAGCTGAAGACTTTGGAAGGCGGAGCGGCATTGAAAGTCATTGCTGATGATTAAGGTCACTACAGGAATATTTTCCTTTCAATCATTAGGTTATATTTCTTTATTGAAAGAAATTACAATTTGATTCTTCTTTCTTTCAATGATTAGTTTGATTATGATATCAGGTATGGTCTAAGAGGAGTTAGGTACAGACATTTTCCAATATCTGGGGCACAAGAACTGAGGTTGACCACCAGGCAAAAAACTGTTCGCTCTCTCCGCTCGGGATAATGCAAGAGTTCTACATTTGGTCATCATCATCAAAACCTATTTCATTTTTTTTAAGGGGTGGGGATACTCTAGTGCCAGTGTAGGACCCCTAACATAATAGGATACTGTATACAACTATTGTCCAAAACTGTACAATTGAAAGGAAAATTATCTTTTATGTCTGTGAAACATAATGGAGAAGAGTTTACTTTGAGGCTATTGGACACAGTAAAGAAGTTAGCATCAAGCCCTGAGGGATTATTTGACACTAGAATATAAATTTGATGGAAAAATGCCCATTTATGTATTTGAAATGCAGAACCTTATATTTATGTAATTTTCTAAGCTTTGAACTGTGATAAATCATACCACTCCATATGGTATATTTTCCATCCACAAATGTTGTACATATTTCCATTTTTTAAGTATATTGTACTCTAACTTGAGAAGTTAAATGAATATTAACAACATAAATAAAAAATATAACCAACCATATGATTATGGTGAACAGGATGCAAACCTTCAATAACTGACTCTCCAAACATGTTGTCAACTGATTCATTACCCAACTCTAAAGATCCAACCCAAAAGTGATATCGTAGACTGCCTCCTCTTCACGCCGAACTGAGGAGAGAATTTTTGCTTTTATACGACTGTGTTCTGCTCTCTTGATATCTTCAGCATCCATTAGGCATTGGAGTCCATCCAGCCCAGAGGTGACCCATCCAAGCCGTAGTGCTGGGACATCACCCATGTCTCTGATGACCACACTGAGGACTGGCTTACCTTTGGTATTATAATCCACTATCAGGTCTCCTTTCTTCACCCCTCCCTTGGCTGCCGGTAGCCCTTGTCCCTCTCCCACCACCTGTATATCTGGGATACTCACTTTGACTACTACTTGGGTAGTCGGCGACCCACTTAAACTTGACAACTTAGAGGAGGTGCTGAGGCGTGATCTGAAGTGGGAAATACTTCTCTTAGTTCAAGACATACTGTAATCTTTATGAGAATTTGAATAATGGCTGATTTGAAAAACCTTTTTTATCCATCCACCTTGACACCTTGTTTAGTCATGAAAATTCCCTTCATGGGATGTTCGAACAAGAACACAGCATTTTTTCACCTTAGGAGAACCCACAATATAGTATAAAGTTGCTTATCCATGATACAATATATGGTAGTTCAAGCAGGGTTGATCAGATAGCAGTTTTATTTACTTAGTTTTGACTTGGTTTTGAATATTACACAAAATACTGAATATTTAATACAGTATTGAATTGTGAATATAAATATGTACAGTATATGGTATCTGATATTTGTATAAACTTTGGGTTCCAGTGGGTTTTTTTCTTCATTGTGACCAACTCCAGATACTGCAGTATCATTACAACAAAGAAAATATCCAAACTTATTAAGGGAGAAAAACACTGCTTAACCCTATCAATAGCTTTATCAGCTTCTAACTATTATCATGATTAACTAAACAATCTTATTCTACAAGGAAATATCACTGCAGCTAAGATGGTAAAAAAAGAAAAGAATAGAAGCTGACCTATGCTTGCCCCCCATCATGAGTTGTTTCTCCATCAGTGTGAGGGCATCATCAGCGGGCCGGAAAAGATCTTGCCGTAAGAGGTGAGGAGACTTGCAGGCATTGTTCTGTCGTCTCCAGATATATTCCTGGGCATGTTCCTCCACTGGTACCACCACCAGTGTCAAGTCTATGTTACGGTAACCACTCACTCGTATGAAGTACCTGAAAAAATCCACATACAGTAAACTTACTGTATTCCCCACAAACTTGTGTGTGGAGAAGTTTTGTGAAAATAGCTTACGCTTGTTAACATTATTCCTCAAACACCTGAACAGTATATTACTATTCATTTGGGGAGTGTTACTGAATACCCAAAACTAACGGAATACAAGGTTTGTGATGCCTATAAGATTTATTATTGTATTCACTAAAATTTCTTCCAATCTACAGAATTCTACAAAACAGACCACCAAGTAGGCCTACATTTTATTCTCTCTGTATCATGGAACAGTCAGGAAGAATCAGCAGCACATTTTTTCAGCATCACAGGTCCTTCAACCTCTTCTGGTAAATCACATTCTTTAATTTTCTTACTTTAGTTAACACTATACAGTGTACAAATTTACTCACTTTAGAAATCACCTCTAGTAAGACTAAATTAATTATTTCTGTTCCACTTGCATATTTCTGCATAGTGTTTCCTTAACAGAGAATTACTTATTACTACCACACCCTGAATTGTTCTGTGTGTCTCTCTTAGTATTTCTCCTTCCTTCTGGGTAGACGACGAGATCGCCCGATTAGGTGGCACAACAAGGAAGACTACAGACAGTGGGCTTGCTCACTCAGTGAGCCAGGCCCAGCAGTCCCCTCGTTTGTTGCCTTCAAAGAAACAGATCTCACTATTAACTACAACAACAACAACAATTATTTTAGAGAAGTAAGTCTGACCTGATGTCTGGGTTGAGGATGATGTACGGTACAAGGCTGGAGAGGACCACATGACGGGAATTGTCTGGAAAGCATGCAGCACCACTGCAATTGGATAACACAGAAGCACTCTTGTTTTTCCGCCTCTGAAACATGTACCATACCATGAAAGTCAGAATATGTTATGCTCCTTTGCAATTAATACAAACTCACTCCATTAACTGCCCAGAGACACTCCCTACCATCAAAACCTTTAAAAATACAAATACAGTACAGTATATATAGTACCATGGCAGGAGAAGGTGAGAGGTTGTGGTGGTTCTTTGGGGAATCATTCCTGAGGTAGGGTTCCAACACGTGACTCAGCTGGATCCAAGCAGTAGGCATTATCCAGTCTCCCATTCTAGTGACAAAATGTTGTCGGTGTTAACACTTTAGATATAATAGGGATGAAAGGTTAAGGTACAGTTATGTACTAAAGTTTTGGCTAATTGGAAATGTTTACATCATCTTTCCCACTCATACCTACCTGAGATAAACCTTGTCAGAAGGAGCAGTGACATTAGCCAGGAGGAGACATCGTGAGGCAAGAATAATAACATCTCCCCAAGAGTGTTGACCTTTTTCCCATTCCACTAACTTCTCCCGGATCACTCTCAGGTTCCTACCATACTCCACCACCACTTCTGCCTCCTCCACTACCCTTGCCAGTGCCTTCCCCTCTACTAGTCTGTTGCCCAATGGTATGTCTCCAACAGGAGGGTTCTGTGGAGAAAAAAATGAATATTTAAATACAGTAAGTTTTTAGTCAGTGCTGTCCCTTTTTCCAGTTAATAAATGTCATAAGTCAAAACACACAGTGCATGAATAAAAGAGGAAAAGATAGTACAGACACAATAAAGAAATATACAGTACACACAGCAAAAACCTTTGTTCGTGGTTCATTCTGTATCGCACAGAAGGTGTAACCATAGGGGTTTTTTTCTGTGTGTTCCTACAATTTCATTGTATGTATCAATGAGTGGCCTGAAGGACACCCATGACAATGTAGTCACCAAGTGGAAAAAATAATACATCATAAAAAAGTATGGTGTACTGGATATGGATAATCAAATACCATAGATCTACACTACAAGGGAGGTAGAGAGAGCTGGAAGTAAGTTATGTTGTTCAAATCCGTGGCATATTAATGTTTTTGAAGATATCACCTGCCTCCGGGCCCTCCCCTTCCCAATCTCAGAAAACATTAATTTTCGCCAGATTTGAACTAGAGGTTTGTCTGAATAACACTATAACGCATTAAATAGAATTAGGTAGACCTGACCTGACCAAACCTAACCTAACCAGGACATGTACAAAGAAATGTATTTGTGCCGAGATTATGGACAAGCGCCCGAATAATACCCATCAAAGACTGCACTGAATAAACGGAATGACAAGCCTTTAAACAATTTTAAAGCTATAGGAGTAAACCGACACTTGTAAATGCAAAAGTGAAGGGAATTGTACATAGGCCAATAGGTATAAAGTAACACACCATGGAGAAGTATTTGTGGTAGACCCGTGCGAGAGATGCATGAAGAGAAGCGAGGACAGAGTAGTGCCTAAGAAGTTTGACAACTTGAGTGCGTAGTGTAGCCAGGGCATCAGGAGTGTCCAATACCCTGTGAATGTCTCTCTGTTGATGGGCCACCACAGTGCAATCCCGGCAGATCACAACTCGACACTTAACACAGTAAAAGTTGAGTGTGGCCCCATGTTCAGCTGATGGATGGATCAACACCGTGGAGGGAAGGGAGAAAGAGTACACAAAAATTATAAAACAGAAAAACAAACACATCAGGGAAATATGGAGAGAAACAAACAAAATATTATAATAACGATATGGTTGAGAGAATATTAACAAGGTAGAACACAGAGATGTGCTCAAAATACACAGTCCATAAAATAGTATTCATACAGTAGCTATCACTAACTCTATGATGCAGGACATGAAATATTAACTCCATATTGTGTTGCTCGTCGCTGGCCTATGATAAATGATCACAAATACGATATGTGACCAAGGCTTGCTGCTACCGTGGGATTGGTGCCTCACTAACCCACCTTCACGTGACTGTTGCCGTAAGAGTGAATATAATAATCTATATATATAAAACACTCCATCTGTCTGTGTGTGTGTGTGTTTAACCGCTATGCACGGTTACATCGTTTTACCTAGAGTAAAAAGTAATATGCCATTTTGATTAGTGAAGCCTGGGAATAATAAAAAAATAAATAATTCACGAATGATACATTATTCTGACGGGTGTAGTCCCGGGAATGTCCTCGGTCTAATTTTATTTTTGGTGGATATGTGTTTTTTTAATTATCCACTTAAAACAATCAATGATTTATGGCTTTCTCAACATAGACCCTATGGTCTCAAGCATCAAGGATGCAGGCAGGCCTGGCTTGCATTCCCAGTTTAGGAAGGCATTCAAACCACAAAATGTTGAACACCTAAATTTAATACTAAATCTAAGGACAGTGAAAAAAAAGTTTTAAAATGACCACTGGGGGGAGGGGAGGGGAGTTCGATCCTAGTACCCCTGCAGCCCAAGCCGAAGGCTGTTACCAATTTGCTACTCAGGCCTTGCTATTTAATCGTGGCTGTTGCAATGCCACCTTCTTCTGTAGTTGTGTCATGGATAACGTTTGTGGTTGTAAAGCTGGCATGGTTTCTCTTGAGGGACCAGCAACCACACCGGATAATGGACTCCTCCCAACCTCCTAATAAGTTCACATAAATATAATTAGAGGAAAATTATTGACAAAACCACATGTGGGATCTTCACCCGGACAACATCGGGTACCGTTGATGCATAAAGTAGTACTTGTACTGCATTATTACAAACGCTACCCTTCCTTTTCTACACTCCCTTTCTATAATGCCTCTGTACACCACCACACCACTCCATCACCCTTCCCGTTTATCGTACTGGTATGTGTTTTGGATACGAGGGTCGAATCTGGGGGATTCACCCCAAGGGCTTGGTTCACCCCACATATACCCTGTGGGGTACACACATCGACAACGCTGGAGTGGTGAACGTGGAAGTGGAGATGACAATATCTATCTATCTATCTATAGCTCTGCTGACGCCTCGTTCCCTCTGGGAACTCCCCCAAGGGGATGGCCACAGCAAAAGAGTCTTCAGTTTTCCCTGTTCCAACACTCCCTCCTTACTCGGTCCAGCCCCCCACCCCCCCTGCCCCTCATGTCTCCTTTACATACTCTTCCACTCTGTTCTGCCATCTAATGAGATGCTGATAAATAAATTAATTCAAGAAAAAAGAAGACTCAGAACCACCCTCTAGAGCTCCTACAGTATTACAAAATATTATCAAATTGATGCGTGGGGGGAACTCACTTCACCAGGCATTGGACATGTGGGAGGAAAAGTAGAGAGGAAACTTTTTGACGATATCGATGGAACTGAAATAGAAACTGAGGTGGGTAGTACTGTAAATGTATAGATGAAGATACTGTAGATGTGGTAATTATATAGATGATGGTACTCACGGCAAGGGTCTTGGTCCTTTTCCAGGTTATCAGAAGCACTAAGACACTTGCGGTATGGTTTGTTGGGTCTGCTCCTCTCCTGTAGATCTGCAACATCACATAACAGGAAATATATGGTTTATGTAAAATCCTATGACGTGATCAAAATGCAGTAGGTCAAAAGAGGTCTTCTTTTCCATATAATATGTCCTGCTGCTATTATATCTTACTATCTCTATCAACAGATTTCTGTATTGTCGTTTAGACAACATAATAGCTTGAAAAACACACTAGCATTCTTAATACAGTATCACACTTGCAAAACTGGGCGTTAATAATCAAACACATACTGCCTGGAATGTCTCACCTTCCAGATCGAAGTCTGCTTCCTCCATACCTTCACATTCCTGGAACCGCATGCACCAAGGCAATGCAGTCCAAGGATGAGAAACAGTAAAGGATGAGAAGTCCACGTCTCAGTCAAAGTTAAGACTGTCTTAACCTTGGTCCCAGTCACACTAAATATGAAAATCGCACGTAAAGTGCCTCTACTGTCTCAACAGGACAATGTTCGGATATACAATATTTAACAAATAAGGAAATACGAATATCTCCAGTGTGTACGTAACGTGAACAGATACGACACTAATTATCTAACGAGAGTTTCCTTGACATACGGCATGCTGAGGGAGAGGAGAGGTGGGGGAGTGGGAAGATAGAGCGTATAGGAATAGCAACTATCTCCCTAGATTCCATTCTTTGTCCTAGGTTCTCATATCAGATTTCATCCAAAGATCTCCGAAAAACAAATCGTATGGAAGAATTGCCCTCAGGATTAACAAGAAGACGGGAAAAAACCTTGCTTGTGAGACAACCCGCTTATATCAACAGGATTCAGTTCGTGACCGTACACAAAGTAATCCGCCACTAACGCAAGTAACATTATAACATAACTGTATATAGATTTCCTGTTTGTCCCGTGATGGAAGGCTCTAGCGACTGCCTGCCTGGCTCGTTATCTTGTGGTGTGCTATCACTTCACATCCGGATCCCACTACAGACAGCTTCCCAGAACACCGGAAAATAACAGGGTGGGGCGGTGACCATATCAACAACCATGGAGATAGTCTGGTTCCCGTATGAAGTAACTGCTATCTCTTCATGATATTTTCACCTAGTTAAAAACAATACATACTCGAATGAAGGTGTACAGTCAAGAGCAAGTATCCAGGTGTTGTTGTTGTTGTTTGGAATCATGTGACATACCAGGCAGTGAACCAATTACAACACTTATCCTGCCTCAGACCTATACTTACTGGTGTCTGTTTAATATTCCACCATCAGGTTATTCGAAGCAGACCTCGTGACTGTATGTTACCTGGTCAACAAAACTCATTATAGTTAACGTATGTCCTACATACATAAACTATATAGTCAACAACACACATTACAGTTAACGTATAACCTACATACATACATAAACTAGTCAACAAAAAACATTACAGTTAACGTACAACCTACATACGTAAATTATAGTCAACAAAACACATTACAGTTAACGTATAGCCTACAAACATACATAAACTAGTCAACAACACACATTACAGTTAACGTATAGCCTACATACATAAACTCACCTGAAGGTTTATTGCCGTGTGAGCAGGTTACCTTGATATCTGGCATGGTTTTTATGTCAGACGGTAAATCATATCTTGTCCCTTTTCCTTTTCTTGCTTTTCCTCCTCCTATTCCTCTTTTTCTTCCTATTCCGATGGTTTTGTTTTCCTGTTGACCTTTCTTACAATATATATCACTGGCTAATGGGCTTGCAATGAGACGAGTTTCCTCACTCATTGACGGTCTGAGAACAGCCGAAATGGGTCTCTTATCTGGTACTACGGGAGACAGAGAGTTGTTGATGGATGCTGAGCTGGCGGAGCGATATTGGAAGATCCTTGGAGGTTTATTCGGAATTAGTTTGCGGAGCGGGAACCTTCTACTATCTAGAGTATCTGAGCCGAGATACTCTACGCTGCAAGGCTTGTAGATGCTACCCAATGTGCTCGAAAGCTTAAATGTGCTGCATGTATTGTACACGCTGCCCTTTGTATTTCGGTGTACATTATCTATCGCCGTCGTTGTTTCAGTGTTAATTATACCATCGTCATTACTATCATCATCATCCTTCTCTTCGTTGTCATCGGCAGCTTGGGAGGCCCCGATCGCACCTAGTGAATCTTTCTTCTTCAGTGATATGTTACATGGATCCGACTTCCTACGTGAGTACAGAGCTGAGTCATCAGAAAACCCCATCAGGGCACTATAAGTCTCATTGAAAAAGAAGAGAGACTGTGCTATGCCGGAATGTTGTACCAACTTCAAGTGATAGTCGTCGGTAGGTGAAAGCCCTTCAGATATCTGGTCCGGATAAGAGGAGGTACTGTCTAAAGAGGAGCGGGGCGAGGCTGGAGTCATTTTGGAAGAATAGGATAAATCATCCCTGCAAAAGATAAAACATGAAAATAGCGGGATCTAATAGCATCACAATAAAACTTTATATACTCGCATACACAAACAACTAAACTACACTTAATTATCTTACTATTTATGCTATTTATCGGTAGGAAGTGACTCGTGTACACACACAAAACAAAACAAAACAAAACTACATATCCGGACCTTTCTTTTCTCCATTAAAATTAAAACATCTATGCATTTACTCGTATATATATCATTAACACAACACTATATTTAATATGGTTGATGGAGATGAACTCATTACCACAGGGGGCTGGCAGGGGTGGTGTGGTGGTGTGGGCTGGCAGGGGTGGTGTGGTGGTGGTGTGGGCTGGCAGGGGTGGTATGGTGGTCGTTTGGGCTGGCAGGGGTGGTATGGTCGTCAAGGGGGCTGGCAGGGGTGGTATGGTCGTCAAGGGGGCTGGCAGGGGTGGTATGGTGGTCGTTTGGGCTGGCAGGGGTGGTATGGTCGTCATGGTGGTGGTCGTTTGGGCTGGCAAGGGTGGTATGGTCGTCAAGGGGGCTGGCAGGGGTGGTATGGTCAAGGGGGCTGGCAAGGGTGGTATGGTCGTCAAGGGGGCTGGCAGGGGTGGTATGGTCGTCAAGGGGGCTGGCAGGGGTGGTATGGTCGTCATGGGGGCTGGCAGGGGTGGTATGGTCGTCATGGGGGCTGGCAGGGGTGGTATGGTCGTCATGGTGGTGGTCGTCGGTGGTAGAGCCCTTGGCCAGCTTAACGAAGAAGTCATCGAAGTTATCATCAACACCATGAGGGGATGCCAATACTACCGGTACCCTGAAACCATCAAACAAACAGACCTCCATCACATACACTTCCTTACCTATATCTCACTCCATCATATTACAAACAGACTCCTATTACATACACTTCCTTTCCTACTCCCTCCATCATATTACAAACAGACCTCTATCACATACATTTCCTTACCTATATCTCACTCCATCATATTACAAACAAACTCCTATCACATACACTTCCTTACCTATATCTCACTTCATCATATTACAAACAGACCTCTATCACATACACTTCCTTTCCTTCTCCCTCCTCCATCTTATAATCAAACAAATAAATATCTATAACACCTTTCCTTCTCCCTCTTCCATCTTATAATCAAACAAATACATATCTATAACACCTTTCCTTCTCCCTCTTCTATCTTACGTCTTCCTCATATCAGACTTGCTAAAAGGATTGACAAAGATTATGAGAACAGGAGAGCATCATCTAAGGATTACGATGGACTACCATAAGCAGGAACAGGGTCCTGAGCAGGCATATGTATTATTCAAAACTACAGGGGGTGCAAAATTAAAAAAATATAATCACCAAGATAGAATTCTGAAAGTTTAGAAAGACAATCCCGAACACTCGTAGCCTATACCGTACTGTGAAAACTGCTATGAGAATCTTGACGGGTGTTAGTCGTGAGAATTGTTTAACCTGAACTCACTAGGAAAACTCTCACGATTTAAGGCTTGGAGCGAGTTTTAGCCAGAGATAATATATCCCTTGGGTTTCGACCCCGTTAAGGCAATCAGAGCTATTATTAGCTTGTTTGTTCTCTCGCTAGCGCGCTCTCTCTCTCTCTCTCTCTCTCTCTCTCTCTCTCTCTCTCTCAATAAACTTGCCACCTTTGTCTGTCTCCTCTTTCTGTACGGTTGCACCATAGAGTGTCATCACACTTTTCATAATATTGGGGGACACAGAATAATAAGGTCGAACTTGCAAACAAGATAAAAACAAACAAACTGTCATTAACCTGTAGACGTCACAAAAGTGTGTCGTGAACATACATCACAGACGGCAAGCAAGAAAATAATACACCCATATAAATTAAATGACGAAAAAGTATATTGAGGACGATTACACATGATAATATATAAACACTCAATCAATATACTTTTTCGTGGTGTGTGTGAGTGTGACTTCCTTTAGGGGGTGTGGGAATTGGGGGACAGGTTTGGGGTTGGGGGGGTTGGGATTTGCGGGAGTAGGGGGACAGGCTTGGAGGGGGAGGGGGGTAAAAAGTCTGTTCCCTATTCCCGCACCCACCCCTAACCCTTCCAAGCCTGTCTCCCTACTCTAGCACCCCCCAAAAAAAAACCCAAGCCTGTCTCTTTACTCTAGCACCCCCCAAAACCCCTCAAGCCTGTCCCCTACTCCCACACCCACTTAATCGCCTTGTTTTACTTGCCTCCGAGTTCCTGGCTGGGTTCTCTTGGGTCTCCTGGGGCGGTTGAGTGTTGTGTGTGTCAGAGGAAGTGGACCTGGGTAGGGGAAAGAATTTTTTTTTTTTTGAATGATGGATATTAGGCGCCGCAACATCGAGGTCCTATAGCGCCAGAAAAAGGTGATAGAGAGGTGTGGAGGGGGGAAAGAGAGGTGTGGAGGGGGGGGGAAAAAGGGGGAGGGAGGGGAGGAAGGGCAGAGGTAAAAAGTAATTAACATTTTCAACACTGTGAATCATAATGATTCTGTACAGTCGGCGGCAAAAGTCCTGTCGCCTCACTCGCTTCACCGAGGCACGCGATGTTCATAGACTCTAGATTATTAGGAGTAGAAAACGTGCTAATTTCTCGAGTCCATGAACACTGCCTGTCTCGGTGAAGCAGGTGAGGCGACAGGACTTTTGCCGCCGACTGTACGTCTGATACAAGATAATTATGTGTATATGTATGCATGTATTGAGAAAGTGTGTGTGGGTGGTTGGGAATAATTAAATTTTCTATTTATAGTGGATGTGTCAGCTTCCTCGTATATACATGAATAGATTAATACTTCGATGAAATTAAACAGATAAAGTGATCTATACAAGACAGATGACCTGACAAGTTTATGTATGTGTTTAATCGAGTAATAGTTAATCTAACATGTTTGGCCATGCACCTTCATCATCATCATCAATCAAATATTATGGAAGCAATACGTGGCAGGACTATTTATTACTCTGATAAAATCATCCTTGATTAATGTGTGTTAGTCAGACATTCACACACCAAGGTCTGTGAACTCCCTGTCCCAACTCCCAAATCCTATTTCCACCTCACTCGGTAGTGAGTTGGTTCACACGAGGCTACGGATTCACATTTCTGGATGGCTCAACATTGGCAACACTAAGTGGTATACGCGGAAGTGGAGCCAACTGTTCATGTAATCATGTTCTTAGACAGACAGACAGACAGACAGACAGACACAGACACAGACACAGACCCAGACTGACAGACAGACAGACAGACAAATATAGATAGATAGATAGATAGATAGATATAGAGATAGATATATATAGAGAGATAGATAGATAGATAGAACCCCGGACAACGTCGGGTATCCCTGCTAGTCTTCTACTATATAAAACGCTCTGTCTGTTTGTTTAGCCGCTATGCACGCCGCATCTTCTCACCGAGAGTAATAATTTTTACATACGTGTTATCGCTGAAACCTCAGGAGTGTCTTGGCCCTATAAAAAAAATATATCTCGGCTGCTCCCGTTTGTTGCCTGTCCATACAAAAAACTCTTCATGTGTGCTTTAGCAGTCATAAGATTCACTCCGTATATAATTTCTTTGACGTTGATTTTCTATGCGTGTACAGTCGGCAGCAAAAGTCGTGTCTCCTCACTTTTTTTTTTGAAGTGGGTGCGGAAGTAAGGGACAGGCTTGGGTGTGCAGGAATGGGGGGACAGGCTTGGGGTGGGTAGAAAGCCTATTCCCGCACCCCCCCAAGCCTTTCCCCCTATTCCCGCACCCCCATAACCCCCCACCCCCAAGCCTGTCCCCCTATTCCTGCACCATCCTAACCACCCCAAGCCTGTCCCCCTATTCCCGCACCCCCCGAATCCCCCACACATAAAACCTAGCCATGGAACCAACATATTCACCAATACAGAATTACAATATCCAGGAGGCCAATTAGTAAACTACTCTGGATTTTCATTTGACGAGCCTGTGAAGCTTGTACTCGTATTGCATACTGTACAATTGGCGGCAAACAAAAGTACTGTACACCTGCCTGGAGACAGTAAATAAATGCACAGTATAAGATCTCCATTGGAATTACTTCGTTGGTGAAATTGGACTGTTCGAAGCATCAACCAAACCTGGATACTTATTAGTGCTCGTGACTGCACAGTATGAAAACATAAACTTCACAGGCTCGTGATCTAAATAATCAGAGAAATGTATTAATTTCCCATGTATTAGTGTAATAATTATGTAGCCTATGTTGAATGTGTTTGTTTGATGATTAGTCTTTATGTTGTTATCAAGCAAGAAGCGTTGAGTGAGGCGACGGGACTTTTGCCGCCGACTATACTTCATGACTTGACAGATGAGGCGTTACAACTTTTGTCGCCGACTGTACACTACCAGCTGAAGTTTCTATACACATGGACGTAACCAAAAGAGAATTATCACATGACAGCTTTCCTCTACAACATTGGTAAGATGATTGAATTACTTTAATTTGGTTTATTAAATAGTTTCTACGGCTCTGGTTTCTACTAACTGGATTGCAAGCTAGTCAAACTAAAACTGCCACAAAAGTCCATGAAAGTATAGAGTTAAATGACAAAGGGGATGAAAATTTAAGACTGTGATAGGCTTGAAAAACTTTGTAAAGACTGGGGGACAACACGCACGAAAAAAAAAAAAAAACGGAACGGAGGAACAGTTGAACCTATAAGCTTGAATCCAAACCGTAATTATTTCCCCCACACTTGTGCAGCTGCTACTGAGTACTGACACGCACATAAGTTACGACTTCAGTCGGGCTGATACCCAAAGCTTTCTACCTTCTCTCCACTTTTCTGGCACATATTTTTTATTTCCCAACACCACCTTTTGGCTTCACCTGAACACCTGGTACAGCCTACAGTCACGGTCAATAGAACCATATGCAGGAGGAGGGAATCGAGTGTAAGTTCCAAATATTATAGATGTGCTGTATTTATAATTATATATAATGTGATATAGTCAGAAAATTGAGGTAAATGAGTTCTTCAAATATTGCCAGGAAACACCATCTATAGGGAAGGAGTGTGCTTTGTGGCATAGTCAGAAGGAATCACAAGTCTCCAATTCCCATACATGGTCACAGGATCTTTAAGATGAACTCTGACATATCGTTCATGCAGGACTGTCAGTACTCGTATACTGTATCAGTATCCCATCAACTGAGAGAACCAAATACCACTCACGATACAGTACTAATGAAGGGAGAAATATACATTAGGTACAGTACACTCGTGATACATATTTTCTGACCAGAGACGAACGGCAGGCACCACACACACATAACCTGCATTCAAACTCAGCCTCTATATATGACTGTATTGCTTCTCATTCTGGTCAGAAATTATGTATCACGAGTGTACATTGGAGTGTCTTGATTCCTCAAAATGTACAGTATGTCAGGAAACGGGACCAATAAATAAATATAATTGTATCTTGCTGCTTGGAATAGTTTGGAGGAATTAGGTGCACAAGATTTACCACCACTACCAACATCATCATCATTATACTATTTAATTAACTCGTATAGATAAGCAAGAAAGAGATAAAGAAGGCAACATTACTCAATTGAGGGATCTAGTCAGTAAAATCACAAAATAGGACTTGTGTGTGTTGGAGGAGAAGGGGGACAGACTTGGGGTGGGGGTAGAAAGTCTGTGCCATAATCCCACACCCCTTTTAAACCCCCTACTCCCTCACCCCTAAAACCCCCGACCCCCCTAAGCCTGTCCCCTTATTCCCGCACCCCCTTAACTGTATACAACTCCCTTAACTAAATACTTCCTTCAGACACTTACCAATGTTTTTATCATCCATGGTGTTTGTTCTTCACTCGTGTCCAAGCAAGCATTTCAAGTTTGGTTTACGTACGGTATGTATTAATTTTCATTTGTTTATCTATTTTCATTTGGTTACTTATTTTCATTTGTTTATCTATTTTAGTTTGTTTATTTTTATTTTCGTTTGTTTATTTTTATTTTCGTTTGTTTATGTAATTATTTTCATTTGTTTAAGTATTTTCGTTTGTTTATATATTTATTTTCGTTTGTTTATATATTTAATTTCATTTATTTATCTAATTTCATTTGTTTATGCAATTATTTTCATTTGTTTATATATTTATTTTCATTCCTTCGTGGTCACTATTATATAAGACGGTTTTATCTTCACCAACCACCTCCAGTCCTCATTAATTAACTTCACCAACCATAACAAGGCCTTTCTTTAATTAGCGTACCGTATAATCATTATTTTCACCAACACACGCTACGTTTTAATTAATTATCCTCATTAATAAATCAGTCAGTCACAAGGGTTCAGTCATTATCTTCACCAACCAACCAAACCAAATCATCACAGGTCAATTACAAGGTCAATTACAAGGTCAATTACACAAGGCATCATTACCTCACCAGGAACATTATTATACCTCATCTATACCTCACCACTATTTATTATATCTTTAACACCATCATACCACACCTCATCACACTTCACTATACTTTAGTCACCACACCACACTCACTATACTCGTCACCACATCTAACCACAGCATACTCTACTTCCGTCACCACACCTAACCACACCACACCAGTCACTTAGTCACCACACCACACCATACTTCAGGCACCATACCACACTTCACTATACGGCTTTTTACTTGTTATCGTCAACAAAAACAACAACATTAACCACAACAACAACCACCATTCACAGAGTATAGACAGACCTCCACTACCACACATAGCCACAACAAGGTGATAATGGTGATAATTAATATCTATCACAACCATTATTACCAATACGACGACAATTTTTCCAAGAGTATCATCCTCACCGCTATGGCAACACTCGCTAACACATATTATATCAACTCCTCTATGTTCTTATTTTGACGTGTTGTATTTATATATTTTTTCATCCTGACAAAGCACTGTGATGTTTGTTTGTGTATGTGTATGTATGTATGTGTATGTGTGTGTGTGTGTGTGTGTGTGTGTGTGTGTGTGTGTGTGTGTGTGTGTGTGTGTGTGTGTGTGTGTGTGTGTGTGTGTGTGTGTGTGTGTGTGTGTGTGTGTGTGTGTGTGTGTGTGTGTGTGGGTGTGTGTGTGTGCTCAATGCATGACTGCCACTTCCACAACACATTCACAAACATCGTAAATTTTAATAAAAGAAAACAGGTTTCGACTACAGACGACTTGATTAAAGTGTGTTGAATATCTCACACCACCCAACAGTCAACAGTAACAGTATACATGCAATAAATTATAGAGCCGTCAACAATAACATATGGTGGGACAGACTGGACGTGTAATAATATAAGTGTGACTGAACACTGTAGTAAATCCTTGGTGTTACTGTGGCACAAGACGGGATGGAGTCAGTTACACCCTCTTCGTTTGTTTGCCACATCCGCCGTATGTGTGTGTGTGTGTGTGTCGAACATAGGGGAGTTTAGACCAGCTATACCAACCGAGAATACAACCCTGAGTCTCAGAAAAGGAAATCCATAAGATAACCACTATCCCCTACTTACGTATGAGAGAGAGAGAGAGAAAGATATGCAGTGAGTGAGGAGAGTAAATCGAGGCATGGGAGAAAGAGAGTCGGATGGGTAATATCTTAATTAGAACATAATATTTTAGTGTATATATAGTAAAAAGTGATCAACAGGTGCTGTTCAATAAAATATTTGTAGGATCTGAATCAGTAACCTCTGTCTCCTTCTACAGACTAACTCCATTAACTCAAGACAATTAGAAAAACCTATCCTTTTCCCAGCAGTGTTGGGTATAAAAATATATTAACAATAACTTGATAATGAAGACGATGATGTCCAATAAAGTAGGAGGGAAAAGAGGGACAACTAAAGAGAGGCAAGAGTAATCAGCACAGGTGTGAAGGGGCTCTATTTTTTTTTAATTATTGACCACATCCAAGCAGGCAGTAACTTCCTATGGATGAGAAGAATATAATTACGAATATCTAACATGTCGAAGGGAATATGTGAATGTGTAAACGCCGTCTCCCCTATAAAAGTCAGCTAGTACGGTTGTTTTGTTCATTTTCTGCGCCATAAAACCAGACCCATCCTCCCTCAGCACAGACGCCAAGCACATGAAGTGAGTGCATGACAGCTATATATAAAAATATCACCCCTCCCGTTCTTTCATCCGTGATTTACACCACGCAGGTAAAGCTACGTACACACGCCCACCCGGAGATGTGAGCCAGCAGTCATGAACAACCCATAATCACTTTCTTTCTTCATGCTCATTCCTTTTGCAGACATTGAACACAACAGTTACTTAGATGTGTTGTCAGTTATATACTTGAAAGAAAAATATAACTCTTCTTACCACGATCCGGACCACAAAACAACCGTTGGTGTGTGTACTCCATCGATGCCATCATCATTTTTGGAGAGTTATGAGAGAAAATTACGGTAGATTTACGGTAAAAAAAACTCCGTACCCTCCAAGCCAGCTCGTCAAACCATAACCCACAAAATTTGAGGATAACCAATGATAATGATTCGGCAAACATATTGTAGATAGGAAGGAGGTCACGTGGGAAACTACGTAAGACTTAAAAGTTCTTCATCAGTATTTACTCAGTATAAATTGAGCTGTGAAGGCCTGTCTGGTTAACAATGGACATTTAACATTGACTGTAGTATAAGTGGGCAATGGTACAGTCAAGGTAAAATATCCTGCATCGGGTGTATGAAACAGAGCCGTGAGAGTGAATCTAATGAATTAATATTACAAAGACCAAAAGTTATAGCTTTGCATTTTTATGGCACACACGCACACACACACACACACACACACACACACACACACACACACACACAAAGGTAAACGATAGTACACACACATACGCGCGCTAAGGTAAACGCTACCACACACACACAAACGCTAAGGTAAACGCTACCACACATACACACACACACACCTTCCTAATTATACACACATCTGTTCCAAATCATCCATAAGGTTTTGTTTACACACCCACTTTCCATATATTACAATATAGCCCATCAATAAACCCCCATATGTTACAGTATACCCCATCAATAAATGTTATATATATGTTACAGCCGACACAGAGTAGTCGAAGGATGACAAATGGCCAGAAAAAATAAATGTTTGAGAACCATAACGGGAAAGACAATAGGACGCTTATGTTATGTTAGGTTACGTTACTCTGAGTGATGCATACACAACCAATCAACCGGTCGAGAAAGTGCTGGGTGAAAGTTGTAACTAAGTGAAAGTGTTGGTTGCATCTTGCGTGGGCTCTGACACTATGTAAATGGAATGTAATAACACAAACACAAACACACACAAACAGAAGGATTTTTTACATACATCAATGTTTCGCTAATATTTAGACCTGAGGAAGTAGATATTACGTGAGCATAGTAAACAATGTGGCACTCGTGTCAGGCGTTTTCATTCACAACATCGTACGTGTGGCAGCATACGGAAGGGGTGAAGAGGATCTGTGTTTTCTCGTTTTGAGCATAGACTCCAATAATCTCCAGCAGCAGCACAATTGTTGATGCACACCATCATAAGCAGTGAGGTCATTTTCTATGTTATTACTTAGTATTTCCGGCAGTAGGTAGTGCGTAAAAGAGACAAAGTGAAGAGCACGTTTTGGAGTGCTTTTAAATGAAGAGAACACGACATCGTTCGATAAAATGGAGACTACTTGTTCCTCCAAACCTTTCAGTGCAACAGACCCCAAGAAGAGCAAGAGAAGGAGAAAGTTTTGGCATATTATTCTGTGCTGGACCAGTGGGAGGGAGGCCGGGCGTAAGAGAGGAGAACTTGTTCACCTTGGACAGTCGAGTCAGTATAGTGGTAGATGTGGAGTTGTGATGAGATGAGCCGAGTGCCGTCACAAGTTCACAACCAGTAACCAGAACCCACGTAAAAATATCAAACAAATATAAAATGAGGGTATGTACTACCGGTATACGAGGGAGCAATTTAGTTATTTTTGTGTGTGTTTGGGCAATCTAAGGTTAAAATGTTTGTAAGAAGTTCGGAAGGATATGAGAATGTAACCGCTTGCAAAAGATAAAGCATCACTTTAATGTTCCTAAAAATGATCATTTGTATTAATCGGTTAACAGATTAACCTAAAGAAAATAATTTTAGCGGCATAGCTATACAAATCTACCCAGCCAATTTTCCCTCATATTGTATAGTATAATTTCCTAAACTAGAGTATCATCGTAAAGTTTTGTGTGAAGAAGCTCCCCTTATCGAAAAAGAGAACAAGTTGCTCAACAGATAAAGATTCCAAAGGTCAGCAGCAGCCCACTTGCAATACTCATTGTTGCATCGCACCACAGTACACAGAACATAACACTTTGCCTGTTATTATTACACTTGTAGTGAAAAAGAGCACGTGTGTGTATGTGTGTGATTATTCATTTTCACTGTGCTGATGAGGCAACGATTCTAACAATGAAAACAAAATATTAAAGCCTGTATTCACAAATCATCTTAAAGTTTGGACTTGATTGTATATAGCGATACTGACCTCATCATAATTATAGTGTGTCAGGCTCATTTCGAAGAAGTGAATGGTTTGTTAGTATATTTTGTATGACATATCATTTCGAAGTAGTGCCGGGTCCGTGGGGTGGTATATCTAATAATGTACGGTAATGCAAAAAAAAATATTGGTGCAAATTACTGTGAAATGAAATGTATAAAATGGGAATATACTTGGATTTTCGATCTCGTGTTATATAGGAAATGGGTATAAACAAGAACATGAAGGAAAACCCTTCAAAAGCTCCGGCTCTTAATGATTCAAGTGAAATAATAAAATATCCATATGTAAAGGTCTCAAAAATATTAATTATGTTTTATCTGGATTTTCGTATTCATATGGTTATATTGAAATTTTGAAAATGAATCCTTTTTATTGAGGGTGAACCCCTCGGTTGAACCCCCTCTCGGTTGAACCTCTTAAATATTGGTTGAACCCCTTTTAAGAAGTGGTCACCCCAAGAAGAAAAAATTATAATAATAATAATAATAAATGATTCAATGTCGGTAAAAGAAAATGGATGGGAGGAAGAGAGAGAGTTAGTGAGTGAGTGAGTGAGTTGAACCCCTTTTAAGAAGTGGTCGACCCAAGAACAAGAACAATAATTCGCATAAAACCTAGAGCTCTCGGCTTAGGCCGGAGCTAAAAACTATAAAATATAAATATTGCATTTACCTGAAAATCTTCCTCTTTACTCCAGGAACTGCGACTGTTTCGAATCCTCACGTGTCGTAAAGTGGCCACTTTCCTGTTTGTGGCTGTGGTTATGAGCTGGTCCTGTCGCTTGTGGCTGGAGAATGACAGGAGAATCACCCACATCCACAATGCCACTTCCATCACAGCAAGCTACAGGTCTCCCATCTATAAAATTGTCCATTATATCAGCGAGAAGGTGCAAAATGAAGATGTCACATTTCCACGACCCATATCAAATATTGATCGAGACAACAACCCTTCAAACAGAGAGAGGGGGGGAAAAAATGATGGCATATTTCCACGATTTACAACTTTTGCTAACATCAGTGACAGTAATATAATTAGGGATAAACAGGTGGAAAACATCGCATTAACTCGACCAGAGCCAAACATTGTGAATACAGAAAACATAAAGAAACCCACAGTGAAGTCCACAACCCCAGCAATGAACACCGTACGTATTATCCTTTATAAAACCACAATATAGCACTGTATAATGGTGCAATAAATGTAAACTTACCAAAAAGATAGTAAAGTAGGTACAATTTTGTTTTATCTTTCACTGGCATTTCAAGACATTCTCCCCAAAGATGTCTATAAATACCAGATGAAAGGTTGGATCTCCGTCTTCCCTTATTTTTTCTAATTGGTTAAATTCAAACATTGTATAACTTAAAACAATATTACAGTCACGTTCCTTGACCAATCATGATATGTGTTTTGCAAGCGAGAGTCCCATGACTGGATTCACTCCGGACAGGGGAATTGTTGAGATTATATTTTCCTAAGCTCCTATGTATATACAGTTGGCTCCACTTCCGCGTATACCACTTAGCGTTGCCAATGTTGAGCCATCCAGAAATGTGAATCCGTAGCCTCGTGTGATCATGATGTGAACCAACTCACTACTGAGTGAGGTGGAAAGATGAGTTGGGAGTTGGGACAGGGAAAGTGACTCTGACACATTGTGAATGCATACATTAATTCCATTTCTCGAATACTGCTACTCACTTCAACACTTGTGGTTGATTCACAGACCTTGGTGTGTGAATGTCTGACTAACACACAATAATCAAGGATGACTGTATCGTATTAGAGTAATAAGTAGTTCTGCGATATTACACGAATTGAAATTGTACATAAAATATCACATCATATCTTTTTCACGTATTGCTTTCATAATATTTGATTGATGATGATGATGAAGGTGGTGAGAAGGAGAGTGAGGAGGGATAGTGAATGAGTGCTGCATGGGATGGAGGAGTTATTATTGGATAGTTAAGACTTTCCACTACAATTCACTGTCTTTTGATGCAGTAACACAATATCATTTATCAGAAAATAACTTGACTGATGGTGAGTAACAATATTATCTTTTACTTTGTAATATCCTGCAATACTAAGCAGGTGGTGGAAGGTTAGATTATAATAATATAGTTGTATTTTAATTAGTTTATGATATATTAAAAGGTTTGGTACACTCGTGATACGTAGTCCCTGACTAGAGTTGAACAGCAGGTACAGTCATGGTCAAAAGTCCTGCAATCTGATTAATAAAAGCGAGGCATTTGAGTGAATCTTATGAATCAATATTGCAGAGACCAACCTTTGTGTTGTCTTTTAAGAAGTGCTGAGTGAGGCGACGCGAATTTTGCTACGACTGTATTATCAGCAGCAAATGTCGTGTAGCCTCCCTCACCGCTTTTTGAAGGAAAACAAAGTTTAATAATCAAACCAACACATTTCACTTTACAGGATTATAATAACCAGGAGGTAAATTAATTAATATATTTTAGTTATTAGTTTACGAGCCCGTGAAGCTTGTATTTCCATACAATACTTCATAACTTGGCTGTTGTGGCAACACGACTTTTGCCACCGAATGTACAGTTGGCTCCACTTCGACCTTTACCACTGAGCCAATCAGAAATTTGAATCTCGTACCCCGTGTGATCATGAGTTAGGGAGTGACTGTGACATATTGTGGGACCATGAACTCATCTGGATCTGTTTCGTCTCGACCACTGCTCACTACGACACACAGGTCATTGGTTCACTATAGCCCTCGACCACTGCTCACTCCTTCGACACACAAGTGATTGGTTCACTATAGCCCTGCTGGCTGGTGTTAAAAAGTTTGGCCTCGATATTAATCTCAGATGACTTTATCGCATACAAAATATCATACTATATCTATTCAGGACCTGTTTACATAATATTGGATCGATCATACTGGGCAACACGTAACAAAATTATGATGATGATGAAGGTGGTGAGGAGATAATGATGATGATGATAAAGGTAGTGAGGAGATAATGATGATGATGAAGGTAGTGAGGAGATAAAGATGATGATGATAAAGGTAGTGAGGAGATAAAGATGATGATGATAAAGGTAGTGAGGAGATAATGATGATGATGAAGGTAGTGAGGAGATAATGATGATGAAGGTGAGGAGATAATGATGATGAGTTTAGTAGTGGGAAATTGAAGGGGGAGAGTGAATGATTGATTAACTGCTATTAGGCGCCGCAACAGCGAGGTCATGTAGCGCCAGATAAAGGTGGTAGAGAGGTGAGACAGCAAGCAGGAAGGAAATAGAAAGAAAAGAGGGACAGTTGAAGAAGGGTACAGTGAAGGAGAGTGCACAGGAAGGGGAAGGGGGAACGGGAAAACAGAAGTCGAATGGAGTGAGTGCGTGAGGACATGCATGGTTGGAAAAGAAGACAGAAGTAATAATTGGGTAGTCAAGATCCCTCCCTGCGTGTAACCATGCAGAAACACACATCAGCTTATTATTATAGAAAATGTCTCGACTGCTACCGAGTAATGATATTGGCTTTAGGATTCGTATACCTGTAACTTCTGCTCTATTCTGCGCCTTTTCATCCCTTTTTGTTTTTCTCCATTCCTTTCTTTCTCTTCTTCCTTTCATTCCATTTCTCTCTATTCTTCCGTTCATTCTATATTCTCTATTCTTCCTTTCATTCCATTTCTCTCTATTCTTCCGTTCATTCTATATTCTCTATTCCTCCTTTCATTCTATTTCTCTATTTTTCCTTTCATTCCATATTCTCTATTCCTCCTTTCATTCCATTTTATCTCTATTTCACCTTTCATTTCTTATATATGTTCCTCCTTTTATTCTAAATTCTCTCATTTTTTTTTTTTCATTCTTATATTTATATCCCTCCATTAAATCAATCATATCTCAATTCCTCCTGTCATTCCATTTTCTTATATTAATTTTATTCCAGTTTCTCTCTACCTCTTTCATTTAATTTTCTTTTCTACTCATTTTTCATTTTCTCTCTATCCTGCATTCTATTCTATTTCTTTCTATTATTCTCATTTCCTTTTCTCTTCATCCTGTTTTTTATTCCATTTTCTCTTTCCCCTTTCTTCCGACATAATACTTTTCGTTTACTTCTGAGTATCTACCCCAGAAATCTAATCCTTTGTCAGCATACTCTCGGGTAAACTGAAGCTGAGTGAGACGATGCCGTTCATCTAACCTCCCTTGTACTGCAGAGATCCTGTGATACACCGTTGCTTCATGGAGGCGTCGTCGCACGGTTTCCTTTGAAATTATTTAGACGGATGACATCAGGAACATGAACAGCATTCTCTGAACTTGTTCAATTATTCGTTAATCTTCTTCAGCGTTCGTCTTTGCTGGTCCCACCTCCCTGTCATCTCACCTCCTTGTCTTGGGTGTGATCACTCCTAACTCACGTGCAATGGCTGCTGTTGTTGTTCCACTTTCCTTCATACCAATTATTCTCCCTCTTAGGGCTACTCCCCCCTAGCGGGAACCACCTTGCCGAGGTGGGGGGGCTTGTGTGTCACTGAGACCTGGCGAGCTAGACTAGAGGGGGCTCCAGCCCCTGCTCTGCCTATATATCGGGGTGAGAGGGCTTCCCATACTAGGAAGGTCACCAGTGAGAGACCAGACTAAATAGTTCCCATCTTTCAGTTCTTCAACTATCCCTCTTTTCATTTTATTTCCTTCCTGCTTACTGTCACACCTCTATATCACCTTATTCTGGCGCAATAGGACCTCGATGTTGCGGCGCCTAATATCCATCAATCAATCAATCTTAGGGCTACTTTGTTTGCTGTTGGATCCATGGTTGACAGATGTCCTGCCAACACTGACACATGCATCAGAGACATGAACATGCATGGAGTAGGGCTCGTCAGTCTAAAATAGGTGCAATGGAAATAAGTTACTTGAGAGGAGCATGTGGAGTTATTAGATGGGATGGAGAAAGTAAGAGTGTATATGAGAAATTTGGTATGAGTGAGAAGGCAATTGGTATTGAGTGTAGGGTGGTTGAGAGAGTGGAGCGTAATACAATGAGGTGGTTTGGACATGTAGAGAAAATGCAAGGTGAAGAATTTGTAAAGAAGGTGTATGGAAGTGAAGTTGTGGGACCCTGGTGAGAGGCAGACCGGTTTGATGGCAAAACAGAATCGAAGAGTATATAAAAGAGAGAGACATGAGGGGCAGAGGCGGGCTTGACCAAGGGAGGGGATATTGGAACAAGGAAAACTGGACACACTTCTGCCGTGGCCACCCCCTTGGGGTGAATTCGTGGAGAAACGAGGCGTCAGAGCTATAGATAGATAACTAAATTATGATAATGGCCATGACAACCGCTAGGTACACATTGTGTGGACCCATCATTCCAATAATTGTCATAACTCAAGTTTTGTTAGTAAAAATATTTCCAGTGATATAGTGTTAATTATAATTATTACTGTATGACACTTTCGCACAACTGAATCACTAAATAGCACTATTGCTCATTCAGACAGGAGATCTTGGAGACTGGAAGAAGGTGATACGCAAGAGGCAAAAGAGGGTTGAACAAATCTGCAAAGAAAACTACCACACTCTGAAGCGCTTCCATATCGATGACCTGTTTATCATCGACACCAAACACCATCTAGCATATTGCAGGAATGCCAAGGTATAATCATGAAGAAAAGTTTTCTTGAACATCTGGTTTTAATTAACCCAAGTACCTGTGCTTCTTCTAAGATGGCAACAGAACAGCAGAACAGTAGTTGAAGTGTAACTGTAATTGGAAAACTGTATTTCTGAAGCTTTGGATGCTTGGGATGTTAGCCACGAATATTATAGAAGTTGTCAGTTGTTTCTCATGATGCATTTTTGTGTGGTGGTGAAGTGATTACCTGTATTTACTTATCATCCACACAGGGGTCTTGATAGCAGTTCTTGTCTGTTTTAACATCACAACCAGCTATGGTCGTTATATTTTCAGCTAAACAGTCATGCTAGTTCACTGGTAACATGCACGTGAATTTTCACTACAACTATGCTATATAGATCTTGCATTACTGTAATTTAGGACCCAAATTTATTAATAATTTTCATTCAACTATGCTATACTGTATTACCAATTTTGATATGCATTTGAAGGATCAAAGTTCTGTTATGGATATATTTTGTACCACGAAAAACAAGTGTGCCTATAATTCTTGCAAATGGCATTGAGTCTTAGCTTTATCAGTATCATCTTAAAATATGTTTTTACGTTTGATGTTATTTTACCATTAACTACAGGCAGGCACCACCACAATCCTGGGATATATGCTGACCCTGGCTGGAGTCAACATAACTGGCATGTCACCTGACTGGATCCACTACAAAGCTAACAGTTTGTTTCGTCTTCCTGACGCTAAGACAGTAGGGAGAGAACTCAATGGGCAAGCTGTGACTTTCCTCATTGCCAGGCATCCATTCACAAGGTAATCTAGGGTTCTTAAGACAGAGACAACCACAAATTTTGGAGTAGGCAAAAACATCAGACTAGAATGCCCGGTTCACATTAGCCCATTTGTACGGATCCGACATCCGGTAATGACTTCACGAAACCGTACGAAAGTAGGTCTACAGAGGCGATACGCTCCGTCTGTTTTGATTTGCGTCACGGAGTTGTTTATTTACAACAAAGAGCAAACATGACTTCTGTTTTTCATTCTAAACTGATCCACAAAAGTGCTACTTGCTCCAATGTTGCATATGGCTCAGTGGCGTCACAAGGGTTGTTGGCGCCCGGTGACAAAGATTGTTATGGCGCCCCAATAAGGGGCGTGATGGTGGGTGGGTGGAGAGCGAAGCAAGCCTAAGCAGCTGGGGGGTTCTATAAGTACTCATAGAAGCAATTTAAAACCACTTGGAAACGCTTTTTTTAAAATCTTTAGTCTTTAAAAATGAATTGTTGATCTAACTTATTTACGTGAATACTAATGAAGATGTCTACCCATTTCTAAAACCAAAGTAAAGTTTCATAATTAATATAAAGAAAAAATAAAGAAAAATATGGCTTGAGTGCACAAACCTTTTCAGGAAATGTTTAACTTCATTATTTCAGATTCACTTTGGTGTAAACAAAGCAATATAATTTTCCCCAACATCATATTGGCAATTGGCGCCGCCCTAAATGCTGCGCCCAGGGACATATATCTCCCCCATCCCCCTCCCTCTCACGACATCACTGATATGGCTTAAATACACCTATCATAAACTAAAACAGGCTCAATGACGCCCAGTTGGTTAATATGAAAGAGATGTCCGCTATCCCCCCTCAAGCTTCTTGCAAATTCATGCATAGGCCCAGCATGAAGTTGTAATTTTGGCATGAATCAATATACTGTAGGCTTAGAGAGGTATGATATCCTAGTTGACCTTTGCATTGTTTTCTACTAGAAGTTACAACATAAATTTATAGAAGAATCCAGATCGTCTATCTATCTATCTATTGCTCAAACGCCTCATTTCCTCCTGGAACTCCCTCCAAGGGGGTGGCCACAGCAGATGTATCTCCAGTTTTCCCTGTTCTGAATACTCCCTCACTTGGTCAAGCCCTCCTCTACCCCTCTTGTTTCTCTCCTTTACATACTCTTCCACTCTGTTCCTCAAACACCCATTCAGCTTCTCCCAGAAATCTCATTTTCTCTCTCCCCGCCATATTCCTTCTCATTCACAGGAGCATACTCACCCTTACATACTTAACCAATCCAATCTTCCCTATCACCCATGCCACTCTCATCCCACACCATCCATGTTCATCTACTCTCTTCCATACTCTTGGTGATACCAGCACTGCAACTGGGCTATGCAGTGGTGCTGTGCTCTCAGTACCAATGAACAATATTTTTATCTTCACATAAATTGACGTACATTTAACAAATACAATATTTAACAATTATAATATTTGAATGAATTTACACCTTTATCTGTGAACAAATACTTCAGTTTCATATTTTCATGATATGAAAAGTCAACAACATTAAACACGGACACCACCGCCTCCATCCTTCCGTAAAAGATTACTTTAGTTCATTTTTGCTGGATCCGTTCCATGTCTTGCACGGGATGGTAGGCAAGCCCCGGTTCACAATGGACGGACTCATACAAGGCCGTTCGTTAAGGGTTATGGATTTCTCCAAATTATGGCAAGAAACAAATTACCTATGTACTGTATGTGTATAAATAAGGTTTTTGTAGCATAGCTGAGAGAAGTTAGCAGCCTTCCAATGAAGCAACAATAATGTACAGTATCCCTATAACTGGAGTTATCATTGCCTGACTCGTTATATTTCCTGCACATAATCCCAAATTAATTATGATTATTATGGTGTCTATAATCTTGATGGATCCAAATTTTTTTTATTATTGTAAAACTGAAAGCAACCAGATCCTGAAAGCTGTGCCTTAAATCAGACTCCATGAGTATGTAAAAAGTTAATGACAGCAGCCGAACAGGGTAATATATACTCCTCGGGTGGATGTTAGACTACTGTAGGGATCAAAGTGTTTACATTCTCATTTCACCTGTCTGGTCACCTTTGTTGACCTGTTTTGTATCTCATCTACATTGTGAGTAATGAAACATACTCACAAAGTCATTACCCTCCTCCTATCTACTTCATACATACAAACATATTACTGAACGCACCACACAACTTATGATTAGTTTAAATAAATACAAGATGGAAAACTCAAATATGGGATAGGAGACCCCTGGAGATGGGTCACAATGGTTTCAAGACATTAGACAAAGTTTAACAACAACTGGGAATAGATATATGAATCTGTGGATATGGAAGCCCTATATGATAAATGCTTCCCTTATGATTCATCATATTTTAACCATAAATTCTCCTGGCAATACTATTTCATTGTTTACTTTTCTTCTTTCCAGGTTAGTATCGGCATACCGAGACAAAATACTTTCAGCAGGCTATCAAAATTTAAAAAAATATATTGTTAAAAAATACCATAAGAGAGAAACTGATACTTCTCTACCTTCAAAAAGACTTTCAGAAGAAAAATCAATCACTCTGGCACACAATCAAGAATCAAATATAACTACAAACCTAAATTCTAATGATTCCTTATCAGCAGAAAACATGACACCATTTCAGTCTGACAGCAATACAACTATACAAAACATGAAGCCAGGGATTAATCAGCCCACATTCCGAGAGTTTGTACTGTATGTGACTGACATTATACTGAAGTGCTCTAGCAAGATACCTGGAGCTACTGAACCCTGCATGAAGAAAATTAATGTCCACTGGCGACCGCTATATGAGCGATGTACACCCTGTGATATCAAATATAAGGTCTATGCTAAGGTGAGATCAATCTCCAATTTTTGATACACAGTAGTACTATATATAAAGAAGCATTTATTATACACTGATTGTACTGTATTTCTAACGGGGAGCAAAACCTGAGCAGTATTATTGTCCTATAAACCTAATCAACACTATCTATCTATCTATCTATAGCTCTGACACCTTGTTCCAAGAGGATGGCCATGGCAAAAGTGGCTCCAGTTTTCCTTGTTCCAACACTCCATCCTTACTTGGTCAAGCCCTCCTCTGCCCTTCACATTTCTCTCCTTACATACTCTTCCACTCTGTTCAGCCATCTAACTGGATGTCTGCCTCTCACACCAGATCCCACAACTTCACTTCCATACACCTTCTTTACAAATTCCTCGCCTTGCATTCTCTCTACATATCCAAACCACCAATATATTAAGCTTCACTCTTTCACTCTCTGAACCACTCCACACTCAATACCAATTGCCTTTTCACTCATACCACATTTCTCATACACACTCTCATTACTTTCTCCATCCCACCTAGTAACTCCACATGCTCCTCTCAAGTAACACATATCCACCTATTTTAGACTGATGAGCCCTACTCCATGTCTATGTCTCTGATGCCTATGTCAATGTTGGCAGGATTATACTATTTCATAGTCCTCTCTTCACTTCCATACTCACAGCTCTACCCTTCATAATCCTCCCCAGTGATCCCACGACCTGTATAACCATCATTGCTCTCTCCATAATTTTTCCTTCCATACTTCCATGTTTGTGCAGAACTGTACCCAGTTACTCATTCACTTCCTCCATCCTCTCACCCTTCAGAGTTATCTCACACTTCGTCCCAGTTGGTATTTCCACTCTGTACGGTGTAGCAAAGTCAATCATCACTTCAGTTTTTGCTCTCTCAAATACCATCACTTCAGTTTTACCAACATTTACCCTCAGTTTCCACCACCCTCTGTAACTTTGTAACTCCCTTTCACTCTCAGCCATCAACACAGTGTCATCCGCAAATAAACTTGCCATCAAGGACCAATTTTTCCTTTTGTAAAGATTAGGAATTACATTAATGAACTTACATGAACAATAGGAGGTAACCCACTGCCCATCTACATTAAACTCATTAATCATTTCAAAACTGACACACCTATATTTATAACAATGCATTCCATGTGTACGTGTTACACCTCTATGTCCCCTTACCTTCCCTCCCTCCTCCTGTGACAGACTGACATGCCGAATACAATACAGCATTGTTTATCTCTACTGTGTAATGATTATTGCTCATAGTAAGAGCATCTTATGTACTGTATGTAATAGATGGTCAGTGGTTCACTAAGTGGCAATTATTCTTTTCATTGTACTGTATAGGATTGAGTGCCCCCTCACTAATGTGCATTTTTTTCTACATCTTTCAGATGGAAACCTTTCAACAAGATATTCAGTACCTAAGTAAGCTTTCTGGAATTGATATCTCTTTGGGAAAGCTCAATGAACACAAAGAAAACACATTATCTCTTTATCAGCATTACTTATCAATGCTTACTCAAAATGAACAGGAATTAATCTACAAAGCATATAACTATGATTATCTTCTCTTTGGCTACACACAAGAATTACAGTAGTTGCATCCCTTTGCAACCCAAAGTATTGTACTGAAATTGAGACAAGGAAGGAGAGAGAGGTTTCAGTCACCTGTGACATGAATGAATTTGCTTCCTCTTGATACTGTACACTCCAATATACCCAACGAAAACATTCTACACAACACCTTGGCTCTTAAAGCAATGAACAATATACAAATAATTACATGATAAATTTCATAAGATGCGGCGGATTGTCGACATTAGTTCCTCTGATAGTGGAGCCTTACACCCACCTAGAATGAGGCAACTGGGGTGGACATGACAAATCCTCCAAGAAAATGTATCCCTACATACTTATATGGCCTTCTCAAGGATCTCTTTCTTTCCCAACACTCCTCCATAGGTCTACTGTTCCACATACTGTATCTATCCCACAACAACAAAGGCCTTTCTTCTGCCACCCACTTCACTGATCTTAGCTATCCAGTTATATTTAAAAGTACAATCTAACATTAGTCTGATGGGAATACCTTGTCAATAGATTATTTCTTGACATTTGTACAAAATATATCCTGCATTGTAAATACACTAGGTGAGAACCAAAGTACAGTACTAGAAGACAAACTATTTGACCAATATGACTAGTCTGGATGGAATATCTTCCCATTTTCCATTCTTAGTAATCTGTTGTAACCAATTTAACTCAGTGACAATTGTACTGTATAAGACAACTGGAGACAGATAGCAAAGTACTAAGTGCACCCACTTCCATTATGGTACAATCACGGTCAAAAGTTTTGTAACGGGTGAATAAAAGTGAGCCATGAGAGTCAAGCTTTTGAACCAAAATTACAGAGATATACAGCTATAGTTTCTCACCTTCTTTAGAGTCTATTTCATTTGGAGGTGTTGCAGGACTATTGACCATGACTGTACCACATCACAAACAAAGGGTGGCACCTTACACTTTCATATAATACCTGATAATTCAAGCACAGATGATTTTGACCCTCTACCTCCAGATGCCTCAAACACTTTTTTTTATTATTATTCCTTTCTTCCTTCCTTCCACATAATCCTGGGTTTAACTTTCATCAACCCCTTTTTCTTATTTTCTTTCTTCAACTATATTTTAAAGAATTTTGCCACTTTCATTATGTTGTCTAGCATTATATTCAAATACTGCCTAGTACCTGGGCATATAGGCTGAGAATTGACATTTGTAGAATGGACCTATCAGTTCGCCTGCAGGGGTAGATTTACTACGTTACTAGTCAGACATTTGCTGAAATGCTCGCTTAGTTTCATCCATGTGATGTCACACCTCATTTGAATGCTCTGCATCAGATGCAGTATGTCCCTTTATTAAATCCTGTACCAGTATGACTGATAGAAGCACTGTCTGGAGGATTGTTGCAGAATGGTATACCTTTCCTCTCAAGCCTTACATAAATAATTAACATGAATTAGAGCCTCCATAAATTAGGCTACATTGGTAAATCTGCTCCTGCAGGCATTCTTATATAACTGACTAGGCCTACATAGTCAACCACATCCTCTCGTAGTTTTATGTACACTAAGTTATTACTTTGAGAAGACTTTCATTTTTAAAGCAATTAAATATTTGTCATAAAGGAAAAATATTTATCTTCTAAAATAAAGATGCCAACTACATTAACTAATTTACTTTTCATAAATAGGAAAAAATTGCAATAAACTGACCTTATCTAGGATGGCTTGCTCCACCGTACATTATCTTGATAAAATAAAGTAGAGTTTTCCATAGTTTACGGTAAATGTTTACAGCTGACATTACAAAGTTTGCCATCCAAGTGACAAGAGTTACACACCAATCAACCAGCTGGAAGATAGAAGCCTCTTAAATTACCATCTGTGGACATAAAATTTTACAGATACAGTACCTACAAAAAGAGATGGGGTGTATTCAAAATGATATACAGTACACAACAATACAATAATATAAATCCCTTTGACTTTTTGATTGCCAATAGCTTCATTTTACTGTAATTGAAAAATACCTAGTTACAAGTGAGAACATAACAGGGTAAGAAAAATGTGTTTTTTTTATTTATTTTTTTTAGTTAAACCCCGAGTATCAATAACTATCCAGTACAGTACTCAGTTACTGTATACAGTAGTATAATTATCCGAGACTTTGTCAACATAATGTACAAATAAGACACTGACACTCAATTGGTCAATTATAAAAACAAATTTGGAAGTTAATAAAATCATGACACTAGACATCATAAAGTTTAGATGTTCATAACAAAGTGTGAGTTTCAGTAATATCTACTCACTTGGTGCCAACCAAAATAAATGTCAGATAGACGGTAGTTTCATATTTTGAATAACAGTGCTTCTCCCTTCCCTGAATGTAACCACAAGAGGCAACAACAGATACTCTACTAGAAGGTGCAATTACATGGCAAAAATATTTCTTTTCTAACATACCTAGGCAAAATCATGTTACCATTCCAATTAGAAAAAAAAGAGCTCCTAATCACATGTCAGACCAGTAACAAGAATTTGCCTGGATATGTTGATAGAATTTTTTTTGTGATACCACGTCTAATTTACTTGAGGAAAGTATTATGGATAATACCTGATTGTTGGAGACCTGTGAAGCAGCCACTGAGGTATGGCCAAAGGTAGAACAAGATTTTTCACTTGGTGTTCTTGGAAGTGATACAGAGGTGTTCTCTGTCTCCGGTTCTCAGCCATTTCTTCATTAGTTTTCTCTGTTGTTCTAACATTGTGATTTACTGCCATATGGTTCCTGCTGCTTCACATTTGCCAGAATGTTGATTTGAGTCTACTTCCACTTCCGTTGCTGCACTGCTTTCCACTTCTGTCTGTCATTAGGGTTTTTTTTCACCGTTGTTGACTACTCCTGCACTTTTCCATTTCTCTCAGTTGCTGCTATATTATTTTCACTTCTGTTGACCATTGCTGCCATAGAGGTTCATAAGAACTCGCAGAAAATACATCTGATACATAAAGTCAAGGTATGTAGCCTAACTGTTGCCAGAGCTTTGATACTAAACAGTATTATAATGGCTACAAGAGTAACTGTGTCACTTCCCTACTGCTGCAATGCAGGTAGAAGCTGAAGAACTAAATGTAAATTATATCAGTTATGTAATACTATGTCAGCACTGTTGGTAGAAGAGAGGGATTTGGTAGGTTTATGACTGTCATGGAGTACTATGTGATGTAGGTGGATGCTGAAGGGCTATACCTGGCTTATATGAGGGCTGTGCAACTGGTTGGGAAAGAACGATGACTGGCAGATTTGAGTTGTCTGTTATATAGTCGAGTCTTGTACAACTGCTACAAGCGACTGAGGAGAAAACGGAGAATGTGTTCGTTGGTGCATGTGTGTCAGAGGAAGGGACTGCATCTGCTTCTACCCTGCATGTTGGGCAGGTTGAAAAGGCTGTGACTGTTTTTGCAATTGGGAATGTAATGACTGCTGCAATCTCTGAACTGACTGATGGGTGTGTACAAATGTCATTGGTTGCTGGGACTGAAGGGTGGGTAGTTGCTCTGAGACTATCTGATGATTTGAACTGTTAGTGGTGCTGGTCTAACATTGCACTGACTCCTGTAAGTGTGTCATTGGTTCCAGAGACTGGGAATGTTATAAAACTCTGAATGATGATTTTGACTGAGAAGGTAGCTGCTCTGAGAACTTAGCTGGTGATTTGGTCTGCTGTAAGATATATCCTGCCTGCTGCATTAGTGTCACTGGCTCTTGAGACTGATAATGCATTTGTGGTTTAGGTCTAGATTTTTGTAATACTGAGACCTGCTGCTGCTAAGACTGTGTACATGATAACAGCTGCTGCTGCTGCATTACCCAGTACAGTATGGTAACTGAATGACAACATAAAGTTGGTTGTGTGTGCTGCCTGGTGTTAAGGTTATACTGTTAGGGAAATACAGGCAGTTGTTGTGAGGGTTGCCACTGTACAACTGTCTGTTGCTGAATGACAGAAGGCTAGTAGGATCCTGGTTGCTGATTTGATGGACCAAGTATATCATTTGATTCAGGGACAGATGCTACTGTACATGGGATTTTGATGCCAATACAGATGTCTGAGGGGTTGAAACTGGTGTCTGAAAGATTGCTCTTAGTGGTTGAAAGGTGGATATTGGAAGCTACTGAGGTGACTGTGTGTGTTGTTGGCTACTACGTGTTGGGGAAGCCAATATCACAGCTTGTGAGGTTGATAAGTGTGTTTTTATTGCTGCTACAGGTGACTGGGAAGTTGCTGAGATTGACAGTTTTTCAGAAGCTGATACAGATACATGGGATGTTGCTATAGGTGTCTGCAAGTTTGATAAAGATTGTTGCTGTAGTGGTGGAGGTGTTTTCTTTTGGTTTGTACATGTTTGTGAAGTTGATGTAGGTGTTTGTAAGATTGCTAAAGAGTGTTGTAATGGTGGTGTTGATGTGTGCTGTTGGTGTAAAGGTGGCTGTAAGGTTGGTATAGAATGCTGTTGTTGTAGCATGCTTTGAATATTTGGCATCTGGCATGCCAAGGTCGATTGCTGTCGTTTGGTGGACAAATGAGAGTGTGTGGTGGATGAATGTGGCTGATATGATAGTGTGACAGATGATGTGTGTGGCTGTGTTGCTGGCTGGTGTGGTTGTGTAGTGGGTAGAATGGCTGTCTGACATGGCTGTGTGGTAGGTGGTATGACTGGCTGATAGGGCCGTATATTGGTTGATTGACAAGACTGTGTTACGGACATCAGAGCTGGTTGATATGGTTGTGCAGTGACTGGTATGCCTGGTTGATATGGTTGTGTTGTAACTGGCATGGCAGCCTGGTATGGCTGGGTAGTGGATGACATGAGAGGTTGGTATGGTTGCATAGTAGATGGCAGAGCTGGATGACATGGCTGTGAAGTGGCTGAGTGACACAGTTGAGTATTGGCTAGTTGTGTTGTGGCAGAAGTTGGCTGCACCAGTGTATAAGTCCAAACATACAATGGGGAAGATGTAGTCTGACTCAACCCAGAACCAAACTGATCATCGTTGGAGCCTGATATCATTTGGCTACACCCACTGGAAGTAAAACTTGATGAAGTTGAAGCAAAGCTTGAGGTAACTGAAGTACTATTGGAGCATGAAGTAACCGATGTACAGGTTGGGCAGGACACAGTTGTACTAAAACTTGGGTATGATGTACTACTTGAAACAGAGATTGGGCACATGAAACCTGATGTGCAACTTGGAACTGAAGTAGCTGAGGTAAATGTTGATGACGAAGAACTAGAACTAAAGCTTCGACATATACCACCCGTAGTGAAACTTGGACAAGAGACATTTGAAGGGAAGCTTGAACATGAAGCAACTGATGATGACATCCCCGGGTAAGAAGCAGTTGAACTGACTGTCAGACATGAAGTACCTGAACTGATGCTTGGAAATGAGACACTGGGTGTAAAGATTGGACAAGATGCAGCTGGTGATGTTCCTGGGTATGAGGAGACAGAAGTGAGGCCTGGGCATGTCCACAATACTTCTTTGCCACTGTTACCACTACCACTTGCACCACTGCCACTGGCCATAGGAAGAGCAGAAGTGAGGCAAGTGGTTGTTAAAGGTGGTAAGGAAGCCTCTGGAGGGGTAGCACTTTTTCCACATGTCTCCGTCTTTACATCTCGGCTGACCTGAGGAAGTTTTTGACATTTACATTACTTCCCACAGTCCAAATGAGATACCTGAGAAGAGTAAGGGGCTTGTCGAGGTGGAATGGTGATAGCAGAGAGAATGTGTATCAGAAGTCTGGCATAGGTGTGAGAGCAGCTGGTGCCGAGTGAGGAGTGGTTGACTAGACAAATGTAATACACAAAAATGGCTTGAACATGGAGATCATACATGATTATAAACTATAAAAATTTGACATCACTCATGTGAGTATAAATGAAATGAACTAATTTGTATATTCTTGGGAAAAATCTACAGAAAGCCCAAAGGGTGTAAGAGCTAACCCATTTGCACCCCTGAGCCTACCATTTAATATTTTTCACTAACTAAATAAGTACATTTGAATGCCTCCCTCTCACTCCCAGAAAAAAAATCTGACACCTTCTTGGTCCCATCATGTGTGGAATTCTGATTACACCACTGATACAGATAGCCTATCTAATTAAAGTACATATAGACACTCCAACTGTCACACAAACCCCATAATTGTCTCTTCAACATTATGGCTGCAACCCTCCTTTGGTTGCCTGACACTAGAACATTTTATGGATACAGCAATGTACTGTATCTCTCGTTAGTACAAAGCCTAAAGTATATTGCCTATTTTCTGCAGTTGCTGGTACATGGGATTGGAAATCACACCAACCAACCAGACTCAACCTATTTATATCTTTTATGTACAGTTCCTTACAGCTAGAGATAAATGGACCACACTAATGCAGTAAGTGAAAAGAACATACAGTACCAGGTATATACTGTCCTGTTCTGTGTGAACAAATGATACTGGCATTAGACTATATCTAAGCTATATCTATAGCTAAGGAAAAATAAATTCTAATTATGCAAAGAAAGATGACTGCATACCATAAAACATCCTAACTTTGGACATTTCTTACATGTTTTAGTGAATAACTCTGTTAATAATGGTGCAATTTTATTCCTGATGGTGTCATTGTTCATTTTCAAGTGTCCGAAGTTAGGCAGAAATTTCCTTAACTTCAGACAGGATTGTATTTTCTCTTTAAACATGAGAATGGTTAACAGCATCGATCTCTGGACACGCTGACCGAACCTCGGATACATGAGGAGTTTATAAAAAATGTAAAAAAAAAATGCCGCATTCATGGCCCGAGATATACGTACCGTATATAAAATGATATATCCAAAAATAGCTTCTTTTTTAAGCACATAAATTGAAATCGCAATAAGTTACATTATATCACATTGTATTTAGGTATTCTTGGCATAGAGCTAACTAAGAACTATTCAAAAACTCTTTAGCCCCCTACCAAAAAATAAATAAAAAACGCATTGTGTATACACCGGAAGAGGAAGTGACCTCTTCTTCCAAAAAAAACTTCACCTATATACTGTATCAAGTTGCTACCTCACTGACTCAACAAATGCATACTGAAATAACATAATAGGACCCACATTAGGTACATAATACATAATAACATAATTCCAGGTACTAATGACACACACACACACTTCCGGTATTCCTTGACTAGATTACCTGTATAAAATACTATAACTAAATAATTAATATAACTTTTTCTTCAAAATAAAATTGATTACTGGTTAAAGCACCATACTGTAGCACCTTACAAGTAATAACTTTGGTACTGGTAGTACTGACAATCTTGCAGAACTATATCACATATTATTTGAGTACTGGTATCATTACTTAGGCCAAAGGTTTACATCTACATAAAAAATCATCCTCTGCTTGCGGTCAAGTACCGGTACCGCATTAATTTGTCTGTCCAAAGTTAAGACTTTTTTGTGTAAAAAAATAGAAATATTCATTAAAAAAATCATAACACAGTTATGCATGCATACCGGTACTGTATATTTTAAATTTGTTTACAGCCCAGTACTTACAGAGAGTGTCTACGTATAATCGTACCATTCACGTTCTTACAATTGAAACTCTTTGTTCTGTGTGAACAAAGTTTTGCAGGGTTAAAAAATACAGACTTTTTTTCCATTGCATTTGTCAAATATTTTCACCCACACATAGGGCCTATTCAAGCTATTGTAATTGAATTTATACATAATAATCTTTGAACATTCCCTTAACTAACACCATCATTATTTTTTGCAAATACAGTATAGCACTCTTTCAGTACAGTTGAATTATTATATTTTTTCGCAAAATGTCCAAAGTTATGGCGCAGTCCGAAGTTACGGTGTTTTACGGTATGCTATAGTGTATGGTACCTGAGTGGGCAAGGAGAGTGATTGGTGAGATGAGGTAGGAACAGACCGGTACTTTCTCTTGCGCTTCCTTAGTGGCCCGGTCTTCTCGCCAGATTCACACTTCACTGAACACCTGAAAGACACAATGAAGTTAAATTTAAGACTGGTATGATATTCTAGGTAATCTGGGGGATAGAGGTTCCTCTAGCATAGCACATGACATACTACCCAGTCGCTCTTCTTCAAACCTTACTAATGCTATGTTCTATTTCCCTCTCTAGTAGCATATATCATGAGTTGCAAACTTCCACTAGTATACATATAAAACATTACCCTTCTCCCTCTCCCTCTCCAGTAATGTATGACTCCAGCTGTTGTATGTCTGTTACAGCAGGGAAGGATTTGACACAAACTCACTCACTTGCGAACATTGTGACCCTGGTGACCACATCGGCTGCATTTGGGCTTGGCACTGACGCCGGTGCTGATGCTGATGAGACGAGGACTCGAAGCCAGCCAGCTCCTCTTCATATCCAGGCACACACTCCCATAACGATTGAGTATTGTTGGCATCTTCCTCAGCGACCACAAATTCAGCCCACTAGGGTTTCTAGGGGAGTTAAAGAGGAGGGTAAATTTTGCTGAGACTGCAGAGCTGCAGTGTAGTCTATTGATTCCTCAAAACTGAGAGACCTGAGGCTAGGCAGTATAGTATACCTGACACTTGAATAACTGTGGCAAAATACCACAATCTAGTGACTGTTGGAATGAATGCATGTAGAGAAATACAGTGAGATAGTATTGACAACATGGTAAACCCTTTGATATTATTGGATCAGTGAAGGGGAGGATACACAAATGAAACATTACAAAGTATGTGAAGGAAGGCAGGATTATGAACAAACAGTAATCATGAACATAAAGTGGATGAGTAGGGGGAAAGAAACCTGAAGGCCCAAAGTTCCTAAGAAGAAGTAAGTCATCAGCAACATTGATAACCAAATGACTGACCTGTAATCTTTGTGTGCCTCCACGACCGGCGAAGTAAAGCTTATAATGACCTTCAGAATGGCAGCGTTGAGAAGCCTGATGTGCACCAACTTGTCCAATATGAATGCTCGCTCTGTCTCAATGGCTGATAAGGATGGCTGTAAAGTCCCCCCCTCACCTAACAGGGCTTTCATGAGAGGGCGGTACAGGGTAACACTGGGGTCCACTTTATACACTGAAGTGACTTTGTCCTTTATAACCATATTTAGGGCTATCACTCTAAACATGTAGGTAACTACTTTGGATTGTATTGCCCTTCCACTTGGGTCAGTTTTTTCAGTGTAAGCAGTTGCATCACGACGTTCTTCCAAGTAATCTGCCACATCAGCCTGAAGATACATGTCCTCCTCCACTTCACGTTCCAATGTCCCCCACAATTCCTCCAGAGTCTTCGTGAGGGCATCCAAGTAGTGCCAGCGTACCCCAAGTATTCCCCTCCGTGCCTCTTCCCCCTGCCCACATCCATTAGATTGAGGAATAGAGATTATTGAAGGTTCCAAGCTCCTTGAATGTTGATGTATGATGTGATCTCCATCACCCTCTGTCACCCAGTACTCGAGATTCTCGGGAAAATATGTCTTCTCCAATCGGTCCAAGAGAGAGGGAGGCTTTAGCAAGCATTTGTTTAGTTTTTCCTTGTAATAGGAGTATTCCTTCCTGTATTGGTCCTTCGTCTGCTTGAGAAGAATGCGCTTAGCTAGACACTCCTCCTGGGTGAGGGATATGCTGCTGGAGTCCCGTCCACACCAAATGTCAGCCACCAGTCCCCCCCTGGTTCGGTCACCAGTTTCACGCAAAGTCTGTACTAACAGGAAAAATAATACCTCAGTTTTGTCTTCTTTCTGCACTTCACAATACTTGTCTACTAGAGCTATGAGCGGCTTAAGTCTTTCTTGTCGAATATACTTGGTAGTCACTGAACTAAGTGCCAGCTTATGGTATGGCATTCTACCCCCCTGTTTCTTTGGCACATCTGAGCATTCATCTTGAATATAATCATGTTCCTCCAAACCAGTGACATTTGTAAACCCATGAAATGAGCCTGTCTGGCTGGAGACTGACACAAATGTTGTTTCTTGCTTCTCAAGGCATCTCTTTCGTGCTGAATTTCTACGTGGTTCATATAAAGCGAGAGAAGGAGAAACTCTTTTCTTTTCATTATCATGCACACTCCCAGTCTGTTTGCTACTTTCTTGTTCTATCAGTGCGACTGTTGGACTACAAGTAGATAAAGTTTCCACTTCTTCTTTTAGTTGGCACACATGACAGTCTTTATCACTGTGTTCAATGAACTCGGCAGGCTTTTCACGGTACAATTCACATTTTTTCCTCTTGTTAATTTTCAAGTATAATCTTTTTATTCTACGTTCACAGCTAATACAAACATTAACCGGATACACTTCAGGGCTTTCGTCTGTTAAGTCAACATTCCAAATTTTTTTTACATGCTTTGCAACTTCCTCCTTTGGTATGCCTTTTTTAGGGCCCTCATATATGACTGTCATTTCACCACATATCCTACATACTTTACCCAGTTTGGCAGTGTGCTGGTCTTTGTCTGACTTTTCACCACTTTCCTGTACGATAACATTGTCAATGTCCGATTTATCTGTACTATAACTGGTGTATGGTGCTTCATTATCACTCAAATTATTGTCTGTGCCCGTAATTGTTACACTTGTACATTCTGTGGAGGTGTCACTACAGGAGTTCACTGTATATACTCGGTCACTCTCAGAGCACACCTTTTCTTCCATGGTACCGTATTAGTTAAGTTAGGTACTTTTGTACAATATCTTGAAGCTGAAGTGATCAAAGGTCTCTATACTTATGAACTACATCAACAACTGAAACCTTCATGAATCATGATGGTATTGTATATATAATTAACTTACATTTTTGCTTATTCACATTAAAATACATTAGAAGGATTGCTTATGAACTTATACCAATTATTCTTGTGGTATGAGGTCACCCAAGCCAAATACTACCTAAAACCCTCCTTTCATACTTTCCTTCTTCTGCAACTTCACAGCCACACGCCTACAAGTTTACAACTATAATGTAACAAACTAACAATAACAACAAACGTCGTCATCGTTGAAACCACCGTATAGTTAGTTAGGCGGTATTTTTAAATAAATGCCGTACCAACAGTATTATAAGTTAATTAAAAGATATAATAGGAGTATAGATATGTACGGCGGTATAGGATTAGAATATTATATGAAGATTAATAGATACATCGATATTAAGGATGAAATGACATGCAGAAAGTAGATATAAGAGTGGAATGAGAGTGGGAGTAGGTGTGGCTGAGGCTGGTGTGTTGTTTATGTGAGATTCTGCTGACATAAGAACAGTGATGGAGTACGGCGCCTCACCACACCACAGGAAAAGCCAGTAAGCCTTGAGTAAGGGATAGGTATTGGTTGATATTGGAAGTGTGATATCGCCTGTTGTACTGGATAACGGCGGCGACTCCTAGAATAGGTTGGATAAAGAGGTAATGTCAGCTTAGATATATATATAGCGTCCACAATTTTAAAGTTAAATTAAATAATAATAGATTATATATGCAGGAAAGCAGAGGCACAACAGTTCAATTCTTGTAGCACACACACACACACATATCTGTTTTATAATCCTGTCATCCTCAGTCCTCACTTGCATCCCTCGCTAGGCTACACCCTCACCCAACCTTGCCCTCACCAAGATTAATTTGTAATTTATAATAAATTAATAAATAAGAAGTCAGACCCTCACCTGCCTCATCACGAAACGCACAATAGCTTCCCTGTACAGTATATAGATATTCTACTTTACACACCCACGCCACCACTCCATCATTTGCATCCTCTAGACGTCTACTAGAGTCTAGCATGCGCTGACTATACACATTTTTACATCATTACCCTCACACATGCGCATGCCACCATTATCTAGCAATCTTATAGTCATTCATTTTCGCTACGTGTCAGAAAGTTTCGTGTAGTTCTAACACAATAACGCTCAGCCCGCCACAGCTTCCCAGGCGGCGCCAGCCTGCCAGGCCATCCCCACGATAAGAGTAGTGAGTCAGTCTGAGTTGGGTTGTGCCGAGTCAAGGCCTTGGGTATACTGGGAAGGAGTGAATATTGTGTCACAGCCGTACAGTACTGTATAATATTATATAGTGCAAACACAGGTACGTAGCCTATAGTTAACAAAATATATTGGCTAAAGGTGTGTGTGTGTTGGGATTACGGTCATTGGTCCCTTTCTATACTTCCACGGATAATGGGGCAAATATTACTTGGTCGAGTAAGAAAGACTGATCCTGGAGTTAATATTCAATTCTGTGAGGTGATTGTTTAATATATATATATATATATATATATATATATATATATATATATATATATATATATATATATATATATATATATATATATATATATATATATATATACACGTGTCTTGGGCACGCGCGCGCTCACAGATGATAATAACGTTATCTCAAAGCAAAGGTGGGTGTAGCGATAAAATAAGGAAATACTGTTTGGCGTTTGTTTCCTCACTTAAATTCACGAACCTCGAATATAGTTAAGTAGAGTATGTATGGAAAAGGTTAATTGGAGGTGGGGCTAATTGGTGATATCAATGTGATGATGAGTGACATATATATTGCATTAAGCTTATAATTGTTTCTCTTCTGTTACAGCAAGACAGCGTGCTGAACCAAATTATAAATTGAAGGTGAAGTTGGGTGGACTAATTGTGGATTGGGTAGTCAGAACACACCAACAAATCAATTCGATCCAGTCAGCACCAATGAACATATATCCAAAAGGAGCATAATTATAGTAGCCTACTGTATAGGTGAAACGTGTTGCGTGGTGTTGGTCAGCATAATTATATTAATTAATCACTGCCTCAGTTTCAGGAAGACAGAAGGTGTGACCCACCAGTGTCAACATAACCAAACCACAGTGTATGAGTGAATCGAAGTGGATGGTGACGATACTTAGAGCAGGACTTCAAAGATACATTTTCCTCCATCCTCTTGTCAAACTGGGCATTCCTCCGTCCTCCAGGATATGTTGGGAGAAATATAGGATTTTTCCAATTGTGGACGAAGCCATGCAATCTCATCTGAGAACATACGATATGGAGAACAGAGAACGAAGGAGATCAGTGCATGCTGGTTTGGCAGAAGCTACCACCAGCAATTATACAGGTGTGATCAACCGTCAATTAACACTGTTAATGAACATTTCTTTTCCTGTGTATTATTTACTCGCTTGTTAGTCCAACCATATTTACATCAAACTTTTGTTTATGAGTGAAGTTGTATTGGACGCATCAAATGTGTTTCCTTCCAAAGAGTATAGAGAAATCTAGCTGTAATGAGAGAAAACTTCCATAATAATTGCAAAATTGCAAACAAATTCAGAAATTGTCATTGTCAGGATGGAATAGATCGAAGGACCACCTTTGAACATTTTCCTCCATCTTTTGGTCATTCTGAGTGTTCATCTCCTCCTTCCACCTGATTTGATAGAGTTGAAGGACAACAAAATAATGCTAATGATAAGAATCTGGCCTGAAAACGGAGGAAGAATTAATGATGAAGTGCAAATGAGATGAGTGGTAATGTGATCGACAGACATTAACTGACAACCGAGAGAATCATCGTCGCCAGATCTATTAAAATGGAGGTCAATGATGCGGAACCAATGGTGGACTCAATCTTACAGTGGCCATGGCAACGCGTGGTGGCATGGATTGGAATGGTAGCCGTTGCAGTGTGGGTGGTGAGGGAGGTGGTGGTGGTGGGACTGGTGGCGGGGTTTATGGGAGGAGTGAGAGCCGGCATGGAGGAATGGAAGCTGAGGGGGGTGAAGCGAGGATTGAAAACTGGGTTCATGGAGATGCTGGCTGGTATGGGGACGAGGGTGTTGGTGGTAGGGGGTGGGGTGGGGGCTGGGGCGGTGCTAGGCATGGCGTTGGTGGAACCTGCAGGGGTGGAGGTGGGGTTTTTGGTGGGGGTGATGATGGTGGTGGTGACGGCTGTGGTTCTATGGTGGTGGGGATGATGTGGGTCGATAAAGTTGTGGACATTTAGTATTAATTGCCAGCCATTTCTCCATATTATTAAACTAAGCATTAAGCATCTGTGGTTAATTAAGAGGGTAATTTGGAAATGCGTTGTAGGTGAAATATACATAAATAACACGTATTTGCCGCGTGCAGCTTTTATGCAGAATTTCCACCGTCTTTTATGGTGGATGCTATAGAAGGAGGGAGATCTCTCCATTCTGTAGTATGTACTGTAATACTGTACTGTACTATGACTATGAGTAAACAAACGGTGGTGCCACATTTTGCCAAACCTACAGAATGTTGTGCTCATTATCAGTGGAGGCAACTACACCTCTTGTGATATTTACTGTTGGTAACTGACTGAGTACAGTACACTACTGGTAGTACAGTAGTTAATTATCCAAGGAATGTTCAGAAAAAAATACACAATTCTTTAATTCATAAATTTATTCTAGTCTCACTCTGCTTATAACACATATATTGCTCTGAGCATGCTATGAAGAAATAATCTCACTTGTACAAAACTAGAGTATTCTATAGTAGATTGTGTAAAATATAATTATAAAATGAGATTTTGTATGTGCAGGAATGTATAAAATAGAACTATTACTGTTATCACTGTCTCTAGATTATAACTATATACTGTACTGTATACTGTACATTTTATGTAAAGTCCCCCCAATATACAGGTATTCTTTGATATAATATTTAGGACAAAGTTCAGTACTGTACAGTAGTCACATATAGGTACTGTATGATTGGCAGCATAAACACATAGCAGTCCCATGTATGTACACACAATATTATGAGCTGAAATGACTTTTTTATGTTGCATTCTGATTTAGCATTACGATCATTTTATTATCATAAATAGCTAACTATACAAAATTTATGTAGCCTACTGTATATCAACTCTCCATCAAATAGTCTTACAACATCACAATCATAACACTGTTTACAAATAGAATTTGAAACAAATATACAGTATGCTGCTGACTGGACATCCCTTTTTATACAGTAATTTTCTTGGGTTGACATATCACTTATAGAGTAGCCTATGGTTAATGTCAGACCTCTTTAGCTAACTGTACAATGTAACGATACGAGTCAAACTCTTTTTACATAAAGGCTATTCATCACATACTGTATTTGTTTACACGCATTTCACACCTATAGCCAGTGAATATGGTATCTAGATTATTTTAAGTTGTTCTGTGAAACAACAGATTAAGTGAGGAATGGCAAATCAGCTGTCTTCCTCCAGTTTCATAGCATCTGGGATTGTATTACAGTAATTAACTTTCTATTGAACCAGAGAGAAAAGTCTTGATACTTTTAGAGGGGACTGTGCTGCCAACCACAAATCTATTTGCTTCTCCTGCCTCTCTGTCACTTGTGAGATTCAGAGACTTTCATCCAGTACTGTACTGTGGAATTATTTGTTAATGTGTATACACTATGTTTCATTTAGGATTTGATGAGTCTTGGTGGCTGTTAAGTGGCAAGTGAGGCAGGTTAACCACAAAGAGTAAAGTACAGTACTGTACTACTGTATATAAGATATTGACGATTTGGAGGCTAATGATTCTTTCAGACAGTGGTGGATGTCTCATTACTGTGGTATGCAGTAAAGCATTCCCTTTCTGGCATATATATATATATTTTTTTTAATTGCCTCCATGTCTGTGCCATCTCATAAACCTGTAGCTACTTTGCAGTTCACTGGACTTTTTAATAAAATATAAATATCACAATATAAAAATGTATACTGTACACTCCTAAGTGATTAATGAGTCATCTGTACAATGATGGAAGTATGTGCTGCTGTGTAACTAAAATATAATGACAGTGACAGCATAATGATGTGAATAAGTAAGAAATGTCATGGTAAGCAATAAACAGCTCTGAAAATAGTCTAAATCGCATGTTATGATTGTGGAAGAAATACAGTATACTGTATTATTAAAAATTTATGTTGTCAAAATAATTACTATAATATTAATAATAGGAATAATAACAATAATTATAATAACTAATAATAATAATAATAATAATAATAATATAAAGATACTATTAATAGAACTAAAATAATGATGGTAAGAATAATAATTACAGTATAATAATAAAATAATACATAATTAAAAATTTAAATGAATGATTGCAATATGATTCTCTACACTACCAGATTTTGACTAGATATAACAACTAATAAACAGAGTTACTGATGTACAGTACAGTAGCCCGTTCGGTCAACCAACAGCAACATCTGCTGACTTATGAATACAGTAATAAACTGAAGTACAGTGGCAATCCAAAGTTTCTCTACCCTTTCCCCAACTCTGGGTTATCATTACCTATCAAGGGGTATTTTTGAACGTTTGCCAAAACCCTCCATCTAATTTGTGTTTAAAAAATTAGAAAAAAATGAACAATTCACTCATCAGATAGTAAAAAAAAAACCTGTACAGTACAGTACCATATTTTCCCATTTAAGAAAATTAAAATGTTACACCAATCATTACGTATCCATATCCTCGATTCTATCAATGTAAAAAAAAAAATAGTTGAAAAGAGATCAATTCAAAGGCTGAAAAATTGCCTTGTAATTCTTTAGGAATTACAATTTTTTTATGACTCTTCACTTATTTGTCAGTCTGTCAACCAGTCTGAACTGTTACAGGAATTTTTCTAATGTAGTGTAATTACACTACCCTAATCTACATATGGTACATACTGTACTGCAGAAGGCACAGTAGATCACAGTCATTGTATCAAACCTTATTCACTTAAACATTTTTCATACCACAGTGAACACACACAAAAAGCCTCTACTGTAGAGGCAAAGGAATCATGTACAGTATATCACTTCATCAGCACTTGTAGTATTGTACTGTATCTGGTATCTGTAACAAGAATGGATGGATGTTTTGGCCGTAACCATATAAATATATAGCTTTTTGGACCTTTATCATGTATACGTCTGTGTATGTTTGTGCTTACTGCTTATGGTGTGTACTTTTTGTGTGTTTACTGTATGGGTATTATCAGAAGTCGAAGCAAGAGCTGGTGATACCATTTGGGTTGAGTTTATCCCATATGTGGTACATCCTCTCAGGGGTGATCCTGTGTCCTGTGAACACCTGAAACATAACCACACTTTAGATTTCTTACCAGTGAACACTTGTAACATTAACAACACTTTAGCAATACAGTAGTGTATACAACACTAACTGCAATATAGCCAAAATTACTTTATATAAAACTGTGTAATATCTGTATATGACTATTATGTTAAGGTTATCATCATAAACATTTTAGACAGTAAAGTACAGTATGTGTAAAATTTAGTAACTTATGTGACATGACCTGATTCCATATAATCCTAACTTAACTTCACCTTCCATCTTATCTCACTATCTTGCCTGACCCATACATTTCCATGGATATCCATTTGACTTTATGGAATGCAGGTGACCCCATATATTACTCTTACCTACACCAATCACTTGACTCACCTGCACCAGATCACAGTCATCATTGACCATCTCCCCACATGAGAAGCGGTTGTCATGAATGGGAGGATGTGCTCCAACCTTACGAGCGAGGTGTGCTGTCACGTACACGTCTTCTACAGGTATGATACGTGTGTTGATGGAAGCCTGGTACAGCTCCCTCACCAGGTCCCCGGAGATCACATAGCCTGCCGAGTGACGATACATGTAAGATATTCAGTAGTGATGAGCTGCTGGTAGCATTACCCAAAATGCTGAGAGGGAACGACCATGCACAGTCTTGTCGAAGAAAAGTGGAGCTTCCAAGACTAACAAAGATCACATCTCTCATATATATTGTTCCTGGTACTGTACTGTATAGGTGAGCAGGCTAAAATTCTTAACACAAGTATTTTGTTTTGTTCATGGAGTATATACTTTAAAATAATAATTCCCTATTCTAGTGTGCGTTATCCCTGTGGTATGGTACAGTATGTGGTCCTTACCTGCCCCAGCAACAAAGGGTGGGTGGGCAGGGGGCATGGGCATTCCAGGAGCCACATTGACTGGTCGAAATGCCTTCCTCTGCTTGATACAGCCTAGAAAGGAAATGATGGTAACAAATTATCAATGTGCAAGCACAATTAACCACAACAAACAAGTTTAGACGAAAGTTATGCTACTTGTTAAATCCGCTCATCTTTCTCCTTTCTTCTCACGCCTCACAACTAGCCCCTTCACTCCTGTGTCATACTTACATCCTAACACCAGCTTAAATAATTAATCCACATCATTCTCACAACCCTGTCTTCCCCACATTTTATTCACTCTAACTCCAAACATCTAATTGACACACCTGGTCCACACCTGCCATTGACTAACCCGTGATTCACCTTTCGCTCCTGACTTCCTTATTATACCTGGCACCACCTCATCCGCAGCCCCCATCCCTTTCTCTCAATGTCTAAGTCATGTAATCCACACTTGTCCAGTATCCTTCTTCTCTGTCTTCACACTTTCTTCATTCCTGTGTACAATATCTACATGATCGAAACGACACCTCGGGCGCCATATGACCTCGCTGTTACGGCGCCTAACTCAATCCATCCATCATTCAAAACGACACCTGCCCAAGACTCACCTGTGATCCATCTCTCCCTCTTTGCCTCGGTCAGGTAGGTCATGATGGCTGGGAGGTTAAGAAACATATCGTCGTCGGTCTTCATGAAGTAGTTGGCTTTGGGGCAATGCTGGGATCCCCATTTGAGTCCCATTACCGTCTTGAGCGTCAGGTTCAGGTACGAGTCCTCAAAGTCCTCCTGTAGTATGTCCCCGTGGGCTCGAGACTCTTCCACCACCTGAAGGAAGTAAAACAGTGATAATATCCTGTGGTGGGTTTTCTTGTACTAGGAGAAGGTTTTCAGCAGGTAATATTACCTTGAATATAATTAGCTGAAGGTAAATACAAATAGCCAATATCATAAAGAGCTATCGGGATGACATCATGACCCCTGACCTGACTTTGGATTTAACCTCACCTTCTATAGTAAGTTACAGCACAATATATATCATATTGAAATTATGACCCTTGACCAGACCTAACCTACGAGTGACCAACCTGAGTCTGGAGGTGTGAGTCATGTGGGTTAGCGAGGAGGAAGATCAGTTTGGCATGTGAGGCGGCCAAGGGAGTGGCTCCACCCCACGTGTCACGAATGGCTCGCCTGCGGTGGAAGTTGCCCGGTGCTGAGCTGACCATAACGACCATCCATACCTGTAGTGAACACCAACTCTTATACAAACTCATACTATGCACAAATTATATACATATTCATTAAGAAGTCATATAAACTCATGCACAAAACACATATATGTATTTTATTCATGTTATTTAGTTGACAAACTTAGGACTGTATAGCTACCAGTAGGCCTACCTAGTGACTTTTGCGATGCCTCGAGAATATTGATTTGAAGATAAAATATCTGTAGGACGAGGAATGTAATGGAGTTTGGACAAGAAGCACATAGGAAATAACAAGAAAGAAAAGACAGTTAAAGAATTGAAAGGGAGTGGCTGGGGCCACACCTATTAAACATATTTACTACACCCAGTGCACACTACATATTATAGACTTCACTGCACCTGTTACCACTGGCGGCACGAACACACACAACTGTTGCATGCATCTATTAACACGCTTGTTGCACACTTGTTACCCACTACACATCTCCAATTATTACGAACTTGACTCCATCCTGAAAAAGTACAAACACACCCACACACACTTACGGGATCATCTCCAGTACAGATGTTGGGACAGCTGATCATAACATGATAGTTGTGAGGGTTAGGTGGTAAGTCCTTGCTCCTCCCTCTCCTCTTCTTCCTCTGTCCTTGGCCCTCCATTCCCGCTCCCCATCCTCCCTCCAGAACTTCACCCTCCTGCTCCTGAGCCCGAACCTCCCCCTCCTGCTGCTGTGGGCCCTTAGCAGATACGTAGAGCAGGAGGGCGAGGGTGATGAGCAGGAGGTAGGCAAGGAGGGTAGGTAAACGAGGTCTCCGTGGCATTCTGTAGGGTCCTCTCCATTTACTACTTGTACTGCTGTTACTGCTGCTGCTGCTACTACTGCTGTTGCCTCCCCTGATGGAATGCAAGAAAGATAGATAATTAGTAGGTGTTTGGCTGATAGATGTAACACCCGCCAAAATAACATAATAACAAAATAACATGAGGGTGAGGGTTCGAGGTGTGTCTTAAACGGATGGAAGGGATATATTTAGCTGGACCCGGAATGATGAAACGAAGCGGATATAAATCAAGAGACAATTCGACACACGATAGCCAAGACAATTCAGAATATACCATTGTTCTGTACATACCGTGCGACACCATCAACAAACTGTAGAGCGTAGAGGGTAGATAGATTGTTAGAATACACACACGCACACACACACACACACACAAATGATATTCCTGCAGTGACTTCTTAGGATCTTTCTGAGGGGGAGTTTACTGCCTGGTTAGTGAAAGGCAATTGCTGGGGGCTGTATGTATGAGTGAGTGGGGGAGTACCAGTGGCATATATTTTACTGACCATGATGAAACCTAATAACTCAACCAAACCATGTAGCCTAACACTCACTCAAATTAGGTTAACAAAATTCAAAAGGTAAGTGCCATGACATGTAGACACAAACCTTCACTAGCTCTTTCCTCTCTGCTTCCGGCGGCGTGGACAACCTTTCTTATCTCCTTCACGTCTGTAATGATCTTTTTCCTCATTCGTGCCCTCTCCCTTTCTCCCTCACTCGTCCCCTTACCCTTTCTCCCTCACTCGTCCCCTTACCCTTTCTCCCTCACTCGTCCCCTTACCCTTTCTCCCTCACTCGTCCCCTTACCCTTTCTCCCTCACTCGTCCCCTTACCCTTTCTCCCCTCTCTCTCTCTCTCTCTCTCTCCTCACAACACTTATCCAACTCTCGATCTCCCCCACCAGAGTGTGTCCCTGTCCCCCACCCGACCCCCACTCCCCTCTAGCCAGTGTGAGGTGGTAAGAGGGTACATAAATACACGTTCCAAACTGGTTTTCTGGCTCACAGGGGTAAAGGTGAGTGAGAGTGTGGAATTGCCCCCCCCCCCCTCTCTCCTGTTCCTTCGATCCCTTTGCAATGAACACCACCGTCGTCGTCGTTGGTCAACTTTCCTTTTCATCTCTTCCCCCCATCTTGAATCTCCTTATAGTTCTCCTTCTCTGATGCCCGACCCCTTCCTCATCCCCGAATCTGTTCCTTCCTACCTCACTTTCTTACTTCTTTCTTATGTTATCCTTGGTCCCCATGCATTCTTTCCCCATCTCCTTCCCTCTTCTTTCGTGCGTATTTTTGAATTTTTCCTTTAAATACCTATGAAGTAAAAACTAAAATCTATACCACCCACTCACACATGACGAGATAAAGCAGAATTTAATGCATACCGATAGTAGAGAGTTCACACATAGTACAAACAAGTTCCAAATACAACTATAATTATATACTGTATAATACTGTACTAATATAAATCATACTGTACAGTCACGAGCACTAATAAGTATTCAGGTGTGTTTCGAATACCTGAAAACAGAAAATAAACTTAATGCACAACAAACAAGATTTCCATTGGACCTTTCAACTCGTACACGCGGTGGATTTTTGCAGCTGTCATTAGAATTTTTTTTTACATCTCCAACACACCTTTAGTTCATATGTATCCTCCTCTAACCTTATAATTATATGTATAGACTTTCAACTCTCTCTCTCTCTCTTCCTTTCTTCCTTCCTTTTGTGTGTCTTTCCTTTCCTTTCGTCTTGTCTGCTCGTTTTATTCTATTACTTTTTACGACTACATCTGTTAATGTGTGTGTGTGTTTGTTTCTTATTTTTTCACGTTTGTTAATCTAGTTACGATGTTACAACTCTTGCAACCCACCCTCATCACAGGCTTCTCTCTCTCTCTCTCTCTCTCTCTCTCTCTCTCTCTCTCTCAATTACTTTTACAATTATGCTCAAACAGTCTACCAAGAAGTATAATAAAAGAGCACGGCTTAAAAGGATTACACACACACACACACACACACATACACACACACACACACACACACACACACACACACACACACAAACACACCTTCCTTCAACACCTAATGTTTACGTTCGTTCCTACATCCCCCTTCCCTCCTCTGACATCCTTTCACCCCCACGACCTGAAAGATACCTGCTTTTCTTTCTTCTCACCATGTTTGTGTGTGTGTGTGTGTGTGTGTGTGTGTGTGTGTGTGTGTGTGTGTGTGTGTGTGTGTGTGTGTGTGTGTGTGTGTGTGTGTGTGTGTGTGTGTGTGTGTGTGTGTGTGTGTGTGTGTGTGTAACTGCATGTTTGATGTGACAGACAGATAAACAGAGAAATTGAAGGTAGAATTATATGCATGGAATGACAGACAAGCAAACAGGTAGAGAGACTGAGGCAGACATGACAACACACACACACACACACACAAGAAATGAGAGACAGACAGACTAACATATAAACACACATATAAAAAATGAGAGACAGACAAACTCACGTATAAAATATGAGAGACAGACAGACAGACAAACAGATAAAAACACATATAAGAAAGGACAAACAGACAGACAGATAAACACACATATAAGACAGACATACAGACATACAGAGGATGATATATAACCAAATAGGAGTTGGTAATGACAAGTGAGATAGGACAGACAAGAGTAGTGCCAGTGCCTAAGACAACAGTGCCACATATGAGAGTGCCAAGTACAAACGCCTATACCACGACACAACCCAACCCAGGCACTGCTGCTGATAACCACACAACAACAACAACAACACTACTACAGTCTGAGAGAGAGAGAGAGAGAGAGAGAGAGAGAGAGAGAGAGAGAGAGAGAGAGAGAGAGAGAGAGAGAGAGAGAGAGAGAGAGAGAGAGAGAGAGAGAGAATTATTATCCTCTTCTTCTTTCCGTATTATCTACTCGTAACTAAAGAAAAAACGAGCAACTAAAATGGAACGGAAGAAGTGCATTAAATAGGAGAAAACAGTGATTGCATGCATGAAAAAAAAAGAATACTATTATTATTATTATTATTATTATTATTATTATTATTATTATTATTATTATTATTATTATTACTATTATTATTATTATTATTATTATAAGGGACAAATCATACACCAACACACGTAACTTCCCACAATTAATTCTCTATAGTGTAGTACCATGTATGAATAAGTATGGATTGAAGAAATGAATGACCAATAGACATGCAGACTACAGAAGAAAGAAGAATAATACCGAGGTAAAAGAAAGAAGGAAGGAAGGAAGGAAGGAACAAGGAGTGGTTTGTGTCTGGGGAAGGGAAAGGAAGGGTGAGAAGGAAGGAAGGAGGGAGGGAGGGTGGGTGGGAAGGAGGGAGGGTGAGTGGGTGGGTGGGTGGGAAGGGAAGGGAAGGGTGGGAGCATGGAGCTAGCTCCATGGGTGGGAGGGTGAGTAGGTGAGTAGGTTAAGTGGAGGTGACGGAGTGGCTGGCTGCATGGGGTCAGTGAGTGAGTGAGTGGAAAGAGGAGTGAGTGAGTGAGTGAGTGGAAAGAGGAGTGAGTGAGTGAGTGGAAAGAGGAGTGAGTGAGTGAGTGAGTGAGTGGACAGAGGAGTGAGTGAGTGAGTGGAAAGAGGAGTGAGTGAGTGAATGGTGTTGTTGTTGGTGGTGGTGGGTGAGGTTGTGAAAGCTTGAATTATACGCTTAGGTGTGTTTTATATACAGGTAGTTGTAGTAGTAGTTCTATTCCATCAGGGTGGTAGATTTTGCGTGTAGTAAATAGTGTAAATAGTGTAGGGTATATTTTTATGGTAGTATTGGTACGCTTATTGTTGCACGAGCTGTTGGTTGGAAAAATGGTATTGGATGTTAATTAAGGAACCGCTCGATCAGTCAACATTATTAGTTTTTTGTGTTTGTTTTTTCCATCAACCATATATATTCACGCTTTATAATATACCTTTGTTGATCTATGTTCTTAGTATGGTTAATTTTATAAAATAGCAACTACTGTATATACTGAATGTCTTTTTATACATCAACCTGGAGAATATAACTATGTTGGTTGGATGTCAGTAGCTTGTGACTTTTATGAGCCCTGAGATTATTGAGTGAAGCTACTAATAATTAGAGGTGTTGGTTGTGTGCTTCACTTGTGTCTCACTATTGATCGAGACAGTATACGGTACGTGGGGAGTCGTTGCGTTAGTTGGCTGCTTCTTTTGTGCCCCACTAGATGTCGACACCTTATATATAAACACTGTCACTATCAGGGTGTATAACTGTATATTTAGTGATTTTGACGTCCACACTTTTTCCTGCGTTCTGAATCTGAATTAGGCGACTTCCCTCAATCTTTTATATCAGGTAAGGAATAATAACTAATGCATTTATGGACAGATTAACAGCTCACTCCCAGTAAACTCCCATATGTAAACACACCTGCAGAATATAGGCCACTACTACAATCGTGATATATAATTTCTGACAAGAATGTGAGGAGCAGAAAGCTTAGAATCGCCTGGTATTGCTCATTTCCCCACCCTGTACACCTACAGAGGCTGAATTCGAATGTAGGGTATATGTGTGTGTGTGTGTGGTTCCTGCCGTTCGTCTCTGGTCAGAAATTATGTATCACGAGTGTACAAAGATTAATTATTTACCCCATCGGCTTCATTTTAGGGACACAGTACAAATATCAATCTACTTGTATTTAGTTGACAATATGACACATTTTTTTGCAAGGATAATATTAATCTATAACATTGCAATTAGCACATATGACATTTTTTTTTTTTTTTTTTTTTTGCTAAGGTAATCCTGACTTGAATTGTTAGTGGCTGTAGGTAACCTATAGTGACTGAAAGTAATACACGTAATGGGAGGTTAACAGCAAGGGTCATTTGCCGCCGGCGGAATAGACATGAGGAGAGAATGGTACTCCCAGGGTGCTGTAGGAGAGAGAGAGAGAGAGAGAGAGAGAGAGGATGGATGGAAGGGCGTGGCAACTTAATCGCTTGCCGTAAATATTCAAGTTTCTCTCTCTTTCGCTCTCTCTCCCTCTCTCTCTCTCTCTCTCTCTCTCTCTCTCTCTCTCTCTCTTAATAACAACAACAACAACAACAACACGCTCATTCGCAACACACAACACACACTTTCACCTGAGTCCGTCAATCATACACACATTCATACACTCACTGTCAATGCCATACTTTCACACACACACACACACACACACACACACAGTTCTCTCTCTGTCTCTCTCTCTCTCACGCACACACACAGTTCTCTCTCTCTCTCACACACACACACTCACACTATCTCTCTCTCTCTCTTTCTCTCTCTCATACACACACTCACACTATCTCTCTCTCTCTCTCTCATACACACACTCACACACAGTTCTCTCTCTCACACACACACACTCACACACACAGTTCTCTCTCTCTCTCACACACACACACAGTTCTCTCTCTCTCTCTCTCTCACACACACAGTTCTCTCTCTCTCTCTCTCTCTCTCTCTCTCTCTCTCTCTCTCTCTCTCTCTCTCTCTCTCTCTCACACACACACACACACACACACACACACACACACAGTTCTCACACTCGTCTATTTTGGAGCCTCGTTGTTCCCACGCAATTCAAACCTCCATCTCAATTGCCTCACCCATTTATGTCTCCTTCACCTCCTTACACCACACCCTCTCTCTCTCTCTCTCTCTCTCTCTCTCTCTCTCTCTCTCTCTCTCATAAACGTTACACACTTTTGTAAGCATTTCAGTTACTTATATATATTATTTTTAACCATTGTACTCAGAAAATCCCTACCAGTATTTTTTTTTATCTTATTTATTTACTTCAAGTTTGTCCTACACCTCCTCTTCCTCCAGCCACAAATTATTTTTTTTTTTCTGTTCCGCTCTTCTTCTTACTCCTCCATCCATATTTTATTCTCTTCCCCTTCTCTCTCCTCCTCACACATCTTTTTCTCTTCCCTCTCTCACTCCTCCATCCATTTCTTCTCTTCCTCTCATTCCTCCACACATATCTTCTTCTCTTCCCCATCTCTCTCCACCCATCTTTCTTCTCTCCCCCCCCCTCTCTCTCTCTCCACACATCTTTCCTTCCTCTACCCTTCCTCCCCTTCTCACTCACCCAAATTTCCACATTCCAACCAGTGTCTTCAAATAAATGAACATGTTTACGAATATATGAATAAATTGTCTGTTGATCTCTAATGCAAATAAGATTGTTGTCCTGTACTCCCCACTAGAGAGAAATAGATTGGTTAATAGATATATATAAATGGGAGATAAATAGATAGATAGATAGGTTAGTAGAAATAAAAGGGTAGATTGATTTATGTCAGTTTTGTTCAGTGGTGTCTGTATACAATCATATTCTACTTTAATTACCACAGACAGACAGACAGAAAGACGAGATGGGGAAAATGTCAAAATATCTTCAATAGTGTACTGTACTATACTTAATAATTTTGCTGCCTCTTGGCGTAGAGTCGTAGACAGACACACAGACAGACAAGACTTAAGATGAGGTGTCAATTTATATATATATATATATATATATATATATATATATATATATATATATATATATATATATATATATATATATATATATATATCTGTACACATCTGCTAACTCACCCTCCGACATCGTACAGTGTGAGTCGTATTTTACAAGAGAAATAATTATTGTTTGTGACTTAGTATTAACCCGGTGGCATGACGAAGCTCCTATACAAGAGAGAGAGAGAGAGAGAGAGAGAGAGAGAGAGAGAGAGAGAGAGAGAGAGAGAGAGAGAGAGAGAGGGGGGAGGTGGGGGAGAGATAATTTTCCCCCGTACTTGGCCATAAAAATATTATAGGTTAAATAACTAGTATTCCATATTATGTGTTCTTTTTGTATTAATTCTTGGTGTAAATATCCACAACCAACAACAAACACCCCACAAGGGAAGAAGAGAAGGAAAATATAACACCAGAGAAGAATTTATATCAGTGCAATGTATATTAGGCTATCTCCAGTTAAGTAGTTATTGTTGTTGTTGTTGTTGTTGTAATGATAACTGTTGCTGCATGTTGGTAATGATGGTGGTGGTGGTAATGGTGGTGGTACTAAAGTGGTTGTTGTTGTTGTTGTTGTTGTTGTTGTTGTTGTTGTTGTTGTCACTATTCGTCGTATTGGATGTTATTGCTGTTGTTGTTATTGTTGCTTTTAATATTATTGTTGGTTGATGTTGTTATTGTTGCTTTTACTATTGTTGTTGGTTGTGGTAGTGTGGTATTGGTGTTGTTAGAGGTTGGGGTTGTTGGTGTGTGCAATGGGGTTGGTTGTCAAATGTCATTAATGTTGTTTCTGCTATTGTAATTTTTCGTTGTTGTTGTTGCTGTTGTTGTTGTAATTGTTATTGCCAAGTGTTGATTGATGAAGTATATAGTGACCAGACGAGCTTCTGTTATAGTTATTAGTATTGCTATTTGTGAACTATAGTGTCACTGCCTGTCACGCCGAGATGTTACCTTCGTCACTGTCACTGTTATTCTTGTCATCATTATTATTATTGTTGTTGATGATGATGATATTGGTGGTGTTACTACTGTCACTCTCTCTGTTGTTGTTGTTGTTGTTGTTGTTGTTGTTGTTATTGGTGGTGTTACTGTCACTCTCGCTCACTCTGTTGTCGTTGTTGTAGTTATTGTTATTGTTATTAGTGGTGGTATACTGTCACTCGCTTTGTTGTTATTGTTGTTGTTATTGGTGGTGTTACTGTCACTGTCGCTCACTCTGTTGTCGTTGTTGTTGTTGTTGTTATTGTTTCTCTGCCTTTGTATTCCTTCGTATTTCCTCCCCCCTCCCCCTTACGTCATTACGGTAATTGTAAGCTCATCTTCCTTTATGTCTCGTGTACCTTCCTCGTCGATCGTGGTGGTGGCGTGGCTCCTTGCATAACAATCGACGAACTGTGATACGAGTTGGAAAGGCAATTTGGTAATTTGGAGGCGAAGGTCTACTCTTATATAGGTAGGTATCGTGAATCGGACAATGGAGAGAGAGAGAGAGAGAGAGAGAGAGGAGAGAGAGAGAGAGAGAGAGAGAGAGAGAGAGAGAGAGAGAGAGAGAGAGAGAGAGAGAGAGAGAGAGAGAGAGAGAGAGAGAGAGAGAGAGAGAGAGAGAGAAATAAACACACACACACACACACACTCAAACATGCCCCACTACCCTTTCAACCCGTATAGGTCAGTTAGTGTCAGAATGGGTAGGTAGGTAGGTAGGTAGGTAGAGGGAGAGGCAGGGTAGGGCAGGGCAAGACAGGGCAGGTAGGGGTATGGTGGTAGCTGTGAGTGAAAGTGGTTTGAACAGGGAGTGAATATAGTAGTAGTGGTAGTGGTAGGTAGCCTGGTATGGTGGTTTTGGTGGGCTAGTTGTTTCATGGTACTACTGCTACTACTACTATTGTTGGTCGATAGTGGTACTGGTGGTGGAGGTGAGTGGTTGAGGTTGATAGTAATAGTAGTTGTGGATGATGGTGGTAGCTAGGGTTGGTGTGGTGAGTGGTAGGGGTGGATAGTAATGGTGGTGGTGGTGGTAATGGTGGTAGTGGTAGTGAGTTCTGGTGGTGGTAATGGTAGTAGTGGTAGTGAGTTCTGGTGGTGGTGATAATGGTAGTAGTGTTTGGTGGTGGTGGTAATGGTAATAGTGGTAGTAGTGAGTGCTTGTGGTAATGGTGGTAGTGAGTGGTGGTAATGGTGGTAATGGTGTCAGTAACAAACCACCACCTTCAGGCATTAAGTGAAGTCTGTCTTGTCTTGTCTTGTGTTGGAGTTTTACATAATCACATAAATGGCTGCACGGGAAGCAAAAAACAAAATAAAAATAAAAACAAGTTAAATTTGTCGAGCCCTCCTCCTCATTTTAAGGTTTGTTTACATTTGAAAGCGAGTGGTGACTAGACTATTATTTCTTGTCTGCAACGGTACTACCTGGCAAGCAAGCAAGCATTAGTTTTGTACTCTGCTATTTCGGTCAACTTGGAAAGCAATTCTATTATTATCATCTGTAATTTTTTAGAAGTGGCATTCATTTTCACACTATTCTGACTAACCCAAGAAAAGTATATTTGGCAGTGAACATAAATAAATACTGATG